>JANHFM010004952.1:13120-26211 GCA_032468115.1 Grayia smithii | reverse complement strand
AAAGTCAGTTCATTGCCCCCAACAATCTGGGTCCTCAGTTTATCTACCCCGAAAGGATGAAAGGATGAGTAAACCTTAATACATCTATCTGGGGAGCTGTTTTTTTTTGCATAAAGCAAAAAAAGAAAACATGCTGCTAAAAATCGAACATTTGCCACAAAATGTTGGAAGCTTGACATTTGAAGGGGTGTCTCAAAATGGGGCTGAAGTCACTCGTAATTATAGGTCGTCTGCCCCTATGTAAAAAGATGTGATTACCACCAAACTGCTCAAAAAGAAAATTGTGGTATAGATATACACAAAACCCAGTCTTAAGATGCAGTCTCCCACTGATGACAACAACTGCACCTTTCAACTTATCTCTTGGTCAAAGAAGTTAAGAGTTCTGGGTTCCTATTTCGCTCCTCTTCTCATTTTCCCCACTTGCCTGTGTCTTCAGGGTAAGAACTTGGTCTGCCAGCTCCTCCTTTTCCTCTTTTAATAGCTTATGGATCTGGTTGGATTTGATGCGTTCCGACATGAGCTTGAAGTTGGCATCATCTTTTTCCCTCAGCTGTTGCATCAGGCGGATGTTTTGCTCTTGCATGTCTTCAAAGGCCTGGCCTGTCACATCCATTTCAGATAGCAGGGCTTCTTCCTCCTGCAATTGAGAGGGAAACGGTTTCCACCTTTCCTGGATACTATGACACAAGTAGATAAATCTGTCGGTGCTTGACAGGAGGGGATATAAATGATGACTTTTGAGTGATATCTTCATGCAATCAAATGCAGGAAGTGTATTCTTTAATAACTAGAATTGGGACTGGCAACTCGGTCACTAAGCAAAGTGGTCACTAAGTGAAACTGCAATCGTGCTTAAAATCTCACTTCAGCTTTCCTTTGCTTTACGGACCTACAAAGGTTGTAAATGCAAAGACTGGCTGCAAAGTCATCTTTTCATCACCTTCATAAGCAGAAAGGTTGCTGTATGAGGCAGTCGCTAAATAGATTTTACATTGTAATCTATGTATTTAGTTCAGATATCGGACTCAAATATGTAACAGTAGCATTTGCACGATGGCATCATCATAAGCATGTCATCATTACGGTATCATCAGTTTGTGATTATGTTTGTGATGAACAAGTAACTATCGGGAGCTTCTAGATATTTTTTTTTTTAGTTATTGGCATATAATTTAAACCGATTTATTAATTAACATAAATGATTAATGTAGTATATCGTGGATTCTACCTTTCTGATACATATAATTTACCACAAATATGCATTTTCCTAGCAAAGTAGATGACTCCATTTGCACATGGATATTTGGTGCGGGTGGTAGTAAGAAGAGAGAAAAATATCAACATTCTAAACTCCAATCACCTCTTACCTAGTCATTAAGAGTAAATTAAAGATTTAGCATCCTTGAGAAATGAGTCTATTTGCTCTACTTACCTATCAACCATCTCATTACTACTCCTTACCTGTTTTGCCATGGCTAGTTTCTTCTGCAAGTATTCTATCTGTTCTTCCACAGCCCGGATTTTTCGGAGAGCGTCCTCATCAGCCATCTTTTTGCTCTCTTTCTTCTCCTTATCCTCCAGTTCCTTCAGTCTTTGTCTTAGCTCTTCCAACTATACAAAGCAGAATTGTCCAGGAGAAAAGGTGGTGGTGTTGTTTTTTTGAAGGAATAGAAAATGAATATGCAAACAGTAAAGGAGGAGGATAGCTCAAAAGATCCTAAGCCTGACTAGGTGGCTCAGTGGCTAAGACACTGAGCTTGTCGATCAGAAAGGTCAGCAGTTTGGCGGTTCAAATCCCTAGTACAGATCTCCTGCGTGAGCAGGGGGTTGGACTAGATGACCTCCAAAGGGCTCTTCCAAATCTGTTACTGTTTGTTCAGAATTACTTGGAGGAAGTAAAAAGAAGGTTTGATAGATTTGCTAATTAGCACTAGACAGAATGCCATCTTACAAAATTTCACAAAAAAGAGGACTGCATCAACCCATTGAACTGTACTGTAGCAGTTGGAGAGAGGAAGAGGAGTCACGTCACTGGTTTAAATGGAAAAAAACTGATTCCACTTCAGTTTGTGACACAAAAAGATAATGACTTGTGGCATGGTTTTTTTATATTCATTATAAGATCAGTATGTCACTAAAATCCAAAACCCAAATATTCTTATTTTCCTTTTCTCTTTGTTTGGTTCCTGTTCTTTGTTTCATGTCTTTTTAGACTGCAAGGAAAAGGCAAGGATTCTCTTTTATGGACTTGTAAGCCAAGCTACTTTTTAAAGCATCATAAAGCAATCTGGAAACTTGGAGTCGAATTGGAAGTGATCTCCACTGAATATTTAAAGTCTATCCCTTTATATTCTGCATTTCAAGCATTCAGATTCTGCTTGGTACATTTCCAACTGACAAGCAGAATCTGAGTGCTTGAAATACAAAATATTAAAGGACGGGCGTTAAATATTCAGTGGAGATCACTTCCAATTCAACTCCAAGTTTCCAGATTGCTTTATGGTGCTTTAAAAATCAGAGTCCATTATATTATGGGAGAGATTAGAACAGAAAATACTTGGGACCACATTAAACATGATTACCTCAGCTTTAGCCTTCTTTTCAGCAGCCATCAGTTGAACTTTGTCTCTCTGCTCTTTGGGAGCAGAGCGGTACATATCTAACAACAACTTCATTTCTTTCTGGCTCTCTTGTGCCTTCCTGAGTAGATTGGAAAAGAAAACAGAATTAGTAAGGGTAAGACTGTATAGCACTGTCTAGTTGGAAACAACAATTCAGCTCACTCTTCCCACTAAGTTAAGGCTTATTGTCCCCAGGAGTCATGTTGGGGACAAAACAGAAAAAAAGGCTATTCGTTTTGTTCTATAACTGTGCTGGAACAAATCAATAAATGATCTCGACCTTAGACAGTGTCACAACTGGAGGTTGCAAGACCACTTCTTTCTAAGTGAATTAGAAAGTTCCAAGAAGGCGAGTGTCTCACAGGAGAAAACCTGAAAAAAAATGCTGGCTGTGGAATGTGATGTTATTGCTTATCGTCAGCCCTTTGCAAATGGCCTAGAAATTGCAACTTATACAGCTGAAAGGCTATTAATTGGTGCAGAATGCTGGGAGCATCTTGCACAGATGCTTCATCATTTCATTGGTACAAGCAGACTAGAAGCAATCCCAGGTGACTTCCACAAATCCAGGGAACCCCTTTGTAACTTGACAATATATGCAAAGTTTAACCCACTGTTAAAAAATGAAAAACACTTTTCAAGATCTAGGACCCAACTTTAATCCCTCTGTTACTTTTCTTCTCTCTTTTTTTTGACACAGTAATGTCACACAGGAACCACAAAATAAAAATCATCTTCAGCTATCACAATACAACTCCCCAAGGGAAAAAAAATATGCAGATCAACTTACTTAAGATCTGCTTTCAATTGCTTGACCAACTCAGCTTCTCTCTTCCTTCCATCATCATGTTTCCCTTTGTCCTTCTCTTTGGTAGATTCTCTCTCCTTCTCAGATTCCTTTTGCTTCTGCTTTTCCCTTTCCCTTTCTTTCTCCTTTTCCCTTTCTCTTTCTTTTTCTTTCTCCTTTTCTTTCTCCCGTTCCCGCTCCTTTTCTCGTCTTTCCCTCTCCCGTTCTTCTTCATCTCGTTTTGCTTTAGTTTCCAAGGCATCCTCAGAGGCTCCCTTGGAGGTTGCAGCATGAGAAGGGTCCTCAGCTTCCTGTTTGATCTCTGGTGGTTCCTCCTTGGTGTCTTCAGTGCTGGATTGGGAGTGCAAGACAGCACTGCCACTGCGAGAACGAGTCTGGAATAGAAGAGAAATTTATTAGGAATACTTTTGATACAGGTTTTCAAAAAAAACACCTCTTCTTCTTTACCTTCATTTTACAGTGGTAACCAAAACACACCAAAGCAGAGTTTCAAAAATGGAGTAAGGTGGGACACTTTTTTGTTCACCCAAATGTGAAAATACAGAGATCATTGTATATTATCCTTCATGCCCTGTGTAGTTGACACATGCAAATATTCAGCTCTGAAGATGTAACATTATTGATAGCAGCAAGAATGCTCTTTGCATAAAAATGGAAAGATACTTTCGTTCCCACAATAGATGGCTGTCTGGAAAAAAAAACTGATGGAATTAGCAGAGATGGCTAAATTGACTGACCCAGTCAAAGAATACAGCTAACTTTGTTTCCAGTTGGAAATCGCTTCTTGACTTCGTGCCTGAAGTGGAAAAAAATGAAACTTTGACTTTGGGTTTTGTTGATTAGATAGGGTTCGTTGTTATAGAAATGGCTAGTATGTATTATTATGCAAAAATAAAAAGTTGAGGCTGTATATTATTATTTTATTCTACTGTGCTAAAAAGGGTAGGAAGTCAATGCTAGGCTATTCTTTCCTTTTCTCCTTTTCTCCTGCACTTGTCTTCCCTTCTTCCTCCTCTGTTTTCCCAACTATTTTCATTTTTCTTTCTATTTTATATTTTGATAAAACTAATAAAAAATTTGGAACTTGAGGATGGAATATTATGGGGAATTGTGAGACATTATAATACATTCTGAGGGTGGGCCAGCAATCTTTAGAAATAAAGAAACAGGCCATGTTTTGTGGTATTCTGGACGTGGTCTGCAACAGTAAGAGAACCTCCTATGATCTATCTACAGATTGCAGTGTTTTCTGCACACAACTTGCTTTTCTTCAACATTTCATTTACTGTGCTTTTCTGTAAAAATAGCCAGAATGGATCAATTAAACCAACTAAAACTATTTGGGAAGTAGTTTAAGAAACATTTCTAATAGTAGTACTTATAAAATGATAAATATCAAGCGCCGTCTTAAAAAAAGCACAGCTGGTCATGCAAACAATCTCTCACATGCTCTTCAAACCTGAATTAACACACATCTTTTTGCTTTCAGTTTTTTGAGACAATCTTTGTTTTTCCATTTCCCTTACCTTGCTCAAGTCAGACTGAGCCTCCCTCAGCTTCCGTTTATATCTCAACACCTCTCCTTTTAGCTGGTGATTATGATTTTGGAGACTGCTGATGAGGTGGCGCATCTCTCGATTGATGGGGCCTACAACACACACACATATGCACACAACAGATGTGTTATATCAACTTCTCAATTTTGCCATTTATAACCATCCCTCAAGTAGACTAATTCCTAGACTAATTTTAACCAATGAAGATTTGTATTAGGGACGACTATTACAAATCTCCAAAACAAATGAAATGTCACCTCTCAATGACCAAAAGACCCTCCTTTTGACATCTGATCATTTCCAGTTATTGAAATGCTGCACACATAGACAGTGTCATATTCATATTATTCATAAGAACTTTGCAGATGATCAAGTAGCAGCCATCCTTCAAAATGGTGCTTATAAAGGGCTTTAGCTCCTGCGATTCTAGCAATCCAATTACAAAAGGACCTATGGTGGAATTTTAAAAATTGCCAGAACACACAGAAAGTGCCCTTAAAAAGCCTCATGCTAATAGTTATGCTAATAGATCAAAAATACTGTACTATAGAAGTGGAAACCTCATGCCTCATATCCATCCACCCATCCATTAGTTTTGTGTGCCATCGTGCTTCAGGCTTACTTAAAAGATCATATAAATTTTAAAACCAATGGTCCTTTT
This sequence comes from Grayia smithii, assembly GCA_032468115.1. Classification (NCBI taxonomy): domain Eukaryota; kingdom Metazoa; phylum Chordata; class Lepidosauria; order Squamata; family Grayiidae; genus Grayia; species Grayia smithii. The sequence goes on along the minus strand of JANHFM010004952.1, from coordinate 20,562 downwards.
TAGTGGTCAATCATGAAGAGCTATGTCACTGGTGAAGTTATGCAGTGTTAAAAAGATCATTTGTGCAAATGGTTTTGCAAAATCAACAAAGTAGGAGCTCTATGAAAGACCTGGTATGAATTACCTGCTTGTTCGTTAGCTGCAAGAGTCTGTTCAAATTCAATCCGCAACATCTCATATTCCTTGCGAACCTGGGCAAGAGTGTCTTCCAGTTGAATAACCTCTGTTCGTAATTTCTTGTGTAAGCTGACTTCATCCCGCTGGCAAGGCAAAACAATGGTTACTGCATTAATGCTGCCATGATGAAGAAAGGCTGTACATACACTTTCTAGAACCATAATGGATATTCCGATAAGAGAAATTATGCAATTTACTTGAAACACAACTAAAATATGATATCATCTATTTCTGTCTGCACTTTTTTTTTATTCTAAACCCTTTCTGAGGGATTTTGGCCAGAACAGTTACTTATTATTTATCTACTAGTAGCTTTTGTCTTTGCAACCTCCACTTGATTATCCTGATGTTGATTCACAGGCTTTAAAGTTTGTCTTGCAAAAACATTTTCACCCTGAAATGTCCTAAGCCAGCAAGTACCACATATTACATAGCTGGGACTAGTAGGGGTTCCTGTCCAAAACATTTGTAATGAGCAAAGCTGCAAAAGATACAACACTCACTTTCTTGTATTTTCAGGACAAAGTAAGAGACACAAAGAGAGAAAGCCATTACCTCAATCAGTTCCACCTGGCGCTGGTGAGTACTTCGGGTACCATGTAGCAAAGTGCGAGCTTCATCCAGCTGCGATTTTAACTGGAGACTTTCATTATATAATACAGAGAACTGGGACTGCATGCAACGGTATTCTGGAGTTTCCTTCACTACCTCTTCCACCGCCCGCCTTAAATCCACCTGGTTGGGCCCATGAAAGAGAAGAGAAATGATTCATATATATTTGATAGAAATAAAGGCAACTAAATGCAATTGGGAAAAAAAAACACACAAAGAAAGCAACTGTCCCCAATTTGAAAGTTAGGTTTAGGTATTACCGTTTCATTCATAACAACAAAAACAATCTTTGGAACCAAATTCTTTCCAAGGTGGTTAATAAAACAAAATTGCTATCAAGCTTTTACATAAAATCCCAAATGGGCATTAAAGAAGAGAACAACAATAAATCATGAAATCTGGCAATATAATCTTAAATTAAAGCATATACATGTAGTAAATATTTATGTACTGCTCTGATTAAATATAATCAACAACTTGCATATTTTGTAGCAAACTTAAATGTGGCATAATAAAGTAAGAGGATGCAACAGGATTTCCAAGCAATCTTTATTAGGGTATCTTGAAGGCAAAATAAAGAGAGAATCTAAAAAAATAGCAGGACAACTTCTTGAATTGAAGTTATCCCATCAGAGACTTGTATTCAATTCATACCATGAGATATATCACTGGATATTTAGATGCAATGTATTAAAACTAATTCCAAGCACAATCAAAATTGTTTTTTAGTTAGTTTATATTATTAAACAATTTGACACCTATACCATGGAAAATCCCAGGAAAAAAAGTAAGCTATGGGTTTGAAAGGAATTTATAACCTTGGTTCATACTACTGTCTATATCATTGTTTCTCAGTCTTCGCAATTTGAAAATGTGTGGACTCAAACTCCCAGAATTCCCCAGCTAGCATGTTGGCTGGAGAAGTCTGAAATTTGACGTTCATGTATCTTCAGGCTACCAGGCTGAGGAACACTGGTCAATATGAAGAATGCCAGCTTAGTTTTGTTTCTTCAACTGATCATTGCCTACAAATAAAATATGCTCGAACCCAGTCATTTATCAGTTTTATGGCATTGGTGAAACCATTACACCCCAAAGACATACCAATGTACTTTCCCCAAAAGCAACAAGTTTTCAACATTACCGTTCCCACACCTGCAAAATTGCTCTGATTGCTGGATTTTTACAGAGACCTGACTTTATTTTATATCATATGAGTGATGTCACATATTAAATGTTGCAATTATAACACTGAAGTTTCAAGAAGTTTTCAACTGATCAATTGGATAACCAATGTTATTCCAACTGCATACTTCTTGCAATAAAATATGTATCACAACATGTCCCTAATTTCAAGAGACATTCAAGAGACAAGAGTTCTCTAAGGCAATGGAATGATCTTAATATCTTAGATTGTGTTTTTATTTCCGCAAGTAAAATCAAAACACACAACATATCTAGAATATCATATATATAACTTTGTATATTTTGGACATTCTGTAAAAAGAACTATTCAGATGGACACTAATTATGAGAAGATGGACAATTCAACAGCCATCTAGTTAAAGCTAAATAAATATGGGGGATTTTCAGAGACTAGATGGAAGAGTGTGTCAAACCTTAACTATCTGGCTTTCAGCTGTATGAAGAAAATATATATTAAATAATGTATGTAATAATCTTGTCATTAGGAATCTGTTTCTATTTTGGAATAAATATCAGAGTAATACTTAAGATAATATAGACAAAGTATATCTCCAGCTTGCTTTATTAGTCCAGAGGGGGGCAGCATTGCATCAGATAAATCTGCTTCCTAACTATACCAATTACAATGAAGCTAATGTATTAAAATCAACACAGCATATAGAGAATGTGGAGTTACACACTCTTGCAATATTTTTTTTAAAGAAAAAACAGAAAGTAATGATGAATTAAGACAATAAATCAAAGCAGTTTATATCTGTTGAATTCCGTCCATACCATAGACCTGGAGAGATTGCAATTTATATCAATTTGAAAGGTCAATAGTATTAGGTTTGGTATGGGCTGTTCTCCAGAAAAGAAGGAGTTCAGGATTTTTAACAGATTAAATGCATGTCTTAACCATTTGCTAGACTTAAGACTTTACAAAACTTACCAAAGCTTCCTAAAATGCTTAAAAAGGACCAATAAATTCTTAGATATAAGAAGATTTCAGGCATCACAAAAGTGATGCTAGCAGACAGAAATTCAGTATAGATGCAAGTTTTGCATTTCTGTCCTACATTTAGGGCATGCTCATTTTGACAAATAGCGAGCTCCAGGCTAGACAGAAAACTGCTTGTTTTATTCAGATCTTGGGCTCTTGTAGTAAACGAAGAAGTTGATCATCCTGATCCTTTTGATACACTTGGAACAATTCATTATTCACACTCTTCCTCTTGAGATCTGGCAGGGCCCTACCCTTTTAACTTTCCAGAAAGCACTTACAAACTTATTTTTCCCCAAAGTATTGTTAGGGACTGCAGTGAGAAAGTTTGGTTGCAAATTGGGTTTTTCTGTTTTTGGTTTTATTATTTCCTGTTTTACTGCTTATATTCCTGGCTTGTGAGCTGCCCAGAATTTGGTTTTAAGAAGGGCAGCTATAGAAATGTCATTAATAAATACATAAATTCATTATACAAATGCAACGATCTGCCCTTTCTGGGAGCTGCTGTGGTTAGAAAGAGCTACCTTTGGTTCCAAGAGATATTCCCATGGGCCAAAGCCTCTTCTTGGAAAGAGAGCTGTTTTCAATTCCTGGATTAGTCTGTCTCACCCACATATCCAGTCTGACTACTATACTCTGATGAATAAGCAGCAGATTGTAAAGGTTTGGGGTTAGGATGCTGACCAAAACCAATGGTCTTCCTGACTTAAACTTCTGATAGTGTCCTCCAAGTACTGCAGCGATTTCATATCTGCATACATTCCTTCATCAGAAGAGACACCTGGGAAAACTGGTCCATTCAATAACACAAAGACAGGAACTATTGACTGCTAATTCTGACTCTTAGATGGACTCCAAAATTAAAGCCTTGCAGATGTGAGAGTGAACTACACTTTCAAATTTAATGCAGTTTCCAGACTTTTGGGAAACACATGCTCTATTCATACCTTTAGCTTGTCATTCTGAGTTGTCACCTCCTCAAGATCCTGACGCAATTTTTCTAATTCACTCAAACGGTTTTGGGCAAGCTCCTTATTTTCCTCAAGTTCTGCATTCATCTCCTCAAACTGCAAAATGGAAGAACACCAGGACCATAAATGTGTAACATCCTTTGCTTTGTGCTCTCATTCTCTGATCCCCCCCCCACTACCTCTATGCCGCTGAACTTTAAAAGTTACCTTTCGAGAGTTGATTGTGATTGTACCTCCATAGAGACTGCTACCTGCTCCATATACCTTGTATCCTTTTGAGTTTACCTATAACATTTACAATTTTAAAAAAACATATATTAAGATTATCTGTTTTGAAACATTTAACAGCTGTTATTACAAGGGCACTGTTCACACAGCTGCAAATTGTATAAAATGAAAACTTATCCAATTGGAGTTCAGGACTCACTGCTATCATGAAATAGAAAATGATAATGCATTTGGTCTCCCCAGCTTTTTTGAAAATGTTGTTTTAAGATTTCCCTCTGTGTATATAAAGGTTAAAAAGCTTTTTGGTTGTTTCTCTTTATGTGCATTTTAATTTTAAATTATCAAAAGCAATAATTACTGCCCCTCATGGAGATGTATATAAATAATGCAAAAAAAATGGATTAGAGAAATATTTAGCTATGGTTTATGAAGAAAACAACACTGAATACTTTATTCTGACTCAAAACAATTTCAAATGAGATGTGAAAGCAAGCCAAATTCCAAAATTTTATTTTGGAATTTTATTAATACATTACTTTTAGAATAGCATATTTATTTATAATAATACAATTTTGTTTCTTTCAGGGAAAGGCAGGAAGCTATTCAAAGCACTACCACAAGCTATTGAAAATCTTTACATAATAAGTAAGCAGCCCATATCAGCTGTCCAAAAGGAGGTTTCCACTGTCTTTCAAGAACAATTTCCCAAGAGGAAATTTAAAATAGGAAACCTTTTTTTCTGAAAAGCAGTATGTTAACATTATTATATCTTACTTTCTCCAATTTTATCCATTTGGTTTCCAGTTCTCATTTTTAAAAAAAAAACTGCTATACTTTACAATCACTGTGCAACTTCAGAGACCTTCACTGAAATACAAAATGCCTACCTAAGTAGGAAAGAAAGTCCAAGCTGATGACTACATTTTCACATTAACCGAGAAATATTTTTCTATTTTTCCTATTTTTTTAATCTGGGACTGCTACTTACTCTTTCTAGAACATCTGCCAGGTGCCTGTTCAACCGCTGTTCTCGTTTGCGGATTTTGTCCGTATCCCACTGCAAGTCTTCAATTGTCGTTTCTAGCACAGATACACGAGACTCTGCTGTCTCTACTTTCCCTTGTAATTTAGAAAACTGAGGCAAAGAAATTAGAAGGGATGGAAGTTAAACTGTGTTTATTCTAGAGAGCGACTATTCAGTTTTGACATTCTGCGTGTTACACAAAAATCTTAAATTTTACTTATACTTTCACCAAGGATGCCACTGCCACATGCTTGCAAACAAAGGAATTTTCAGGGGCTACTAATGAAACTTCCCTCCTTGCTCCTCCCTTCCACTGCACCCACAGCCTATCCCATTCAGGATGTCTCTGCAAATTCCACAAACTATACACTATATGCATCCTACAAATGACTCGTTTCTGTGTCACAATGTTGAACCACAACTCTAAAGGCACCTTCACAACATGAGAATCATTTCAGTTTTAAAATGCCAGTTACAGAATGCCTTTTCTGAAGCAAATGTTCATGCTGTCTAATAATTATGGGATTGTCCTCATACAACAAGAGAACAATGAATAAAATTTCAGGCAGACTTAAAATAGAGAAGGCAAGTTTTTCATTTATTAATTTTCTGTTTAAGAAATGTATGTCATGCTTCTCCCCAAAAAAGAAGGCATTGCTTTGATAGACTCACAATTTTTAAACTGAATATTAAAAAATATTTAAAACACATTTATACCTGAAAGCAAGACACAAAGGGAAAAGTGAAAGTAAGTAACCTAACTTATTTGTTAGTGAGTAGGGCTAACAGCATCAGAATAAATTGTTCATTAAAAGTGAGAAATGCTGGTTCCAAGAATCAACATCTTGAACATCATTGAGAAACAAAGAATCTGCCAGTGCAGTTCACAGAGAATAAATGACAGTGAACACAGCACTCTGCAGAGAGCAATATGGCATTTTGACCTTGCTTTCATTTCTAAATACTGTCCAGAAGCTTCCCCTTATTGTCCATGCTGCAATATTCAAGGCAAGAAGTAAAGGTGGCCAAAATCTCTTTTTCTTAGCCAGAGTAGCTAAAGTCTCTGTACTCCAAGAACAATGCAAGGTACAGAACTACCTAAGGCTGTGATCTTTCAGAAAGAATGCAACCCTAACCACAATATATTGCACCTCAGTCCAAAACTAGCTTGATGGTTAATTCACCTCCATATATTACAGGTAGTCCTTGAGTTACAACCACAATGGAGCCCAAAATTGATATAGCTAAGTGAAACATCTGTTAAGTGAGTTTATCCCCTTTTATGGCTTTTCTTGCCACAGTTAAGTGAATCATTACATCTGTTAAGTTATTAACACGGTTGTTAAGTGAATCTAGATTGCCTATTGACTTTACTTGTCCGAAGGTTGCAAAAGGTGATCACATGACCCAGGGACACTGCAACCGTCATCAATATGAACCATTTGCCAAGCACTGAATTTTGATGATGTTTCCATGGGGATTCTACAACGGTCCTAAGTCTGAAAAACAGTCATAAGCCACTTTTTTCAATGCAGTTGTAACTTTGAACTGTCACTAAATAAACTGTTGTAAATCGAGGATTACTTGTACTGCATCCATATTCTCCATCTAGGACCCAAGAATTTCAACAAAGCATGCAACAACCATTGGGGAGCAATATGTGCGGAGCCTTACTACCTGATTGTCAATTATTTGAGAATAAGTTGAGAAGGATATCAAGTGCCAAAGATGATGGTGAAACTATAACTTGGTAGAGATGAGAAGCCATAATTTTATGGCTCACGCTCCTAGCAGAAAAATTATGAGGACACTGATGCTGTTGTCCCAATAATATCTGAATAAACAGAATGTCTGAGTGCAGCCATCTGCACCCACTTCCAGTAACCTCAAAAAGCCTACTCCTACCCCCAATCAATATATAAGAAGCAGTATATTTATTTAACTTGGTGTATTGGTGAATTCTAAAGTCTCAGAGTTTCAATTTAAAATTAATTTAATTTAAAATTAACAACAAATATTTTATTTGCACTTCTCATGGTAGCTATGGATAAGGCCAGTTGCACCCATAAGATTCGTAACAATGAATTGCACTCGAAGTTATTTCAGCTTTACTAGTGGAGTGATACACATACCGTATATTCCGGCGTATAAGACGACTGGGCGTCTAAGACAACCCCCAACTTTTCCAGTTAAAATAAAGAGTTTGCCAGCCATGCATCTTGCAAGGTCAGTACCCGGCGTA
>JANHFM010004948.1:49201-66375 GCA_032468115.1 Grayia smithii | reverse complement strand
CTTATAGCCACAATCCTCATCAGTTGCATATAGCACATAAAGGGATAGGTAAATAGGTAGGTAGGTAGGTAGGTAGGTAGGTAGGTAGGTAGGTGGGTGGGTGGGTGGGTGGATGGATAGATAGATAGATAGATAGATAGATAGATAGATAGATAGATAGGGGTATAGGTATAGATATAATTCATATCTCTCAATACATGCATTTCATGATATCAGCATACAGTATATATAACACTCCTCCTTGTGATTGTCCAACATACAGCCAGTAGGGTCAGAGTATACTTTTGGCAGGGCAAAGGAGAGCTGAGAGTTATATTTGTGCCCCCCATCTGGAAAAATCTCTATTGTTTCTGCTTAGAGAGCCATCAGTGAATCATTTACTGCTAGCATTGGGGAGTCTTTAATAATACTGCATGTGCACATCTCCTGTTTGATTTAGCAAGTTATGTGCCTTATTAAGCATGGAGAAAGACCTGCAGGTGCAATCAATCACTCCATGATTTCTAATGACTGTGTAGAAATCTTTCTATCAGAATAAACATTAAGGGTGATCAGTCTAAAGCTGGCCTGCAGGTATTTGATGTCCAAGAGTGCCTTGGATTTTGGTGCTTTTTCATGTGTCTTTGCTGGAAACGATTAGTAGAACTTTTGCTAAAACAATACTATTGCCAGATTTTAGTTCAGGTAGAACATGGAGGATGAAGTAGATGATCTCTTAATAACTTTGGTGAGAAAAGTTGTTATCAATATTATTGGCTTGAAAGCAAGAAGAACTGAAAGCCTAGGTGTTCCAATAGAGATGGAAACATTGACACATGTATGGGATAAAATATATTGCATTAATATGAAAGGTATAGAAGAAGCTGAGTGTGATTTTAAAATTTAAAAGTCACCTGTATCATGCTCATGACAAAATTCTGAAAACTGAAAATGAAAATAATCTGCAAACCTTAATAATGAAGGTAAAGAAGCACAGTGAAAAATGGAACTCAGATTAAATATAAAGAAGAATGTAAACTAAGAACAAAAACCAGCTTTAGAACTGACAATGAAGATATTGAAGAGGTGGATATCTTCCACCTTGTCATGAGAAAAGGAACCAGCATCGCTGTGGACTAGGTTGGCAATGAAAATCCTCAAAAAGATTTTCAGATGCTGTGATGAAAGAGATTAAGAAGATAGCTAGCAGCAAGATGGATGTACTTGATTATAGTGGCAGTGAATATATTGTTGGAAGATCTGAAGTATCAGATTACCATATTTGTCATAGTATTTTTCAATCCCAAAAGAAGCTGAATACTCCAAATGTAGCCCCGCCCACCCACCGGCCCCCACTCTTTGGCCTCCACACAACCTCTTCCTGCCTGCAGAGATTGTTACTGACTATGGGTTGTGTTTTGGGGCTCTGTGTCTTACGCATTCAGCCTCCAAACCCTCCATGTGAGGGTTGCAGGGATTTGAAGGCTGCAGGAATTGCCAAAGCACATCACCACCGATTGCTACCTGAAAATGTGATGTGTTTGGAGGCTTCAAACATGATGTAGGGTGCCCAAAATGACTACCCAGAACAGCTGCTGCCTTCTCTTACCCCTTCCGAGCTTCACTGGAGCTCTCTCTGACAATCAGTTGTGCTTTCAAAGCTTTTTTTCAGCCCTAATGAGGCACTAACAATCTTCCATGCTTCACTTGCTTTTCTCATTGCTATTCCCTCTGACAATCAGCTGTGCTTTAGAAACTATTTCTAAGCCACAACCAGGTGCTAGCGGTCTTCTGCGCTTTGCCTGCTTTTCCCATTGCTATTCCTTCTGATGATCAGCTGTGCTTTAGAAACTGTTTTTAAGCCCCAACCACGGGCTTAAAATCAGCAAACTAATGTACTGAAGCTGACCAGGCTAAGGACATTAGCCAGATGAATACCTGGTAGGCAGACTTTCCCCCCCCCCATATTTTCCTCCCCAAAAACCTAAAAAAAACCTAAAAACCAAGGTGCATCTTATACTCTGGTGCGTCTTGTACTCTGAAAAATACGGTAGATATGGCCTGTCTATGGTAACTTGTTGATTGCTTGATACATAATCAATTAGATAAAAGTGGTATTAAAACAGTACAATTGTATTAAGGACCAAAATCTCTTGGAAAATAATATGATTTCAACTGGCAATAAAACATTAAAAGGGCATGCCAAGTTAAGTCTGCTTGAGAAGAACTCAACAATTTTCCTATCATTGTTATGAGAAACCTGTTTTAATAAATTTCATGTTGCTAGGACACTTGGATTCCCATGTAAATAAGATGTTTACAATATTAATAAGGGAAGACATTATAGTTATCCCATATAAGAGAGAAAATATGTTGGAGAGCATTATAACATGGCTAAAACCATCTGCTAAAATTAATAACTAAGCATATGGTCAAGATGAGTTTTCATCTGAGAAAATTGGCACACAGCTCTTACTACCATCCACGCTCATGGAACTAGCCTTGTTCACAAACAGTATCTGCTTACCTATATGTCAAAATGTTATGTCTGTCATGGCATCTTAATTTCAGGCTGATAGTAAATTGCCTGCTCTCCAAGTTTGGGTAGCAAGTTAATGCCTTTATCTGATAGACACATGAATTTGAAGATAAATGGAAGAAGTAGTATCCTGAGAATGAGTTTGATAACAGCATTAATCTTGTTAAGAGAAGAAGGAAGCTATAGAGTAAAGCTCTGATATTGCTGCTCCTCTTGGAAAATCCATTTTTATTTCTACTAATGGATTATGGCCTGAAATGTGCAATAGAAGAACAATTAACCTCATCCGTTTCCAAAATGTTCAGCTTTACAATATATAAAAGAAAGTAATATTATTTGTTAGCATTCAAATTATGGCACGTTATCAGAATAGAGAATTCATCTATATATTTTGATTTTCACTCTAATTTTGTAAAATGTATGAAACAGATAGGAAGATGCTAAGTTACATCTGATAGGTACCAATAATTTTTATAAGACATAATATGACCAATATGACAGAGGCAGGAAGAAGGAATGAAAAAGGATTCCAACACAGATCTTCCTGAAAGCAAATTTGGGTATTTGATCTCAGTAGTCAATTAATAGGTACTTAGTGTTCCCACAGAATAAATCTAAAATGGGACCGTTTAAAATTATTTAAAGTAGCAAAGAGTCTTTTCCATCTTTCTTTCTGCCATGCTGTTTTTGACTTTGCACACTAGAAAGAGTATATGTAATATTTCCCTTTTCTAGGGCATTAAACAATATACTTCATCTGCAACTTTAAAAGAGATTTGTAGGTGCACACAGGAATAATTTTATGCTAAGGTGCAATATGTACTATCTAGGGCACCAAAATGTAGAGGATACCAATACTGCCCTTATCTTTTAAATCATCCTAAAAATGCAAATTGTCACATTGGTGGGACCTGGCCTGTCAGACAACATGGGCTAGGGGAGCCATGTACCCTTGACCCACCAATGTGTACACATGCACTCTTGACTGGCAGATTGTACAATACATTTCTATGCTCATAGGAACCCTGTGTTATGATTCCTATATTAATCACAAAGGGATATGTCAGAGAGTAGGCTGTCTAAGTATTATTATAGTAGAGGAAATTGTAAACCTAGGTATTTTTTAACTTAGAGCTCATCAGTTATTCAGTAATCCAAATACAATCTCTTAACCACTTGCCAATGGCAACTTGAGTAACTGTTTCAAAAATCCGGTATATGTAGTACTGCCATCCCACGTGGTCTTTTTGCCAGCTTCTCAAGCAAATCAATCTTGGTGTGGCACTACTGATTCAAGGTTTTCTTTTATTATTTTCTTTAGGATCTTTTGTGGCTTTCTCTATAGGAATGGTGAATGTTCATCTTTCTTTTTTTCAGGACGGCTAAGTAGAAGCAGTCCTGAAGAGGAAGAACTCTTCTTGTTCTTTCCAATATGTAGCACAAAAGTGGCATTTTCCTCTGTGAAAGCACTTTGCACTTCCTTTAACTAGCAGAATTGCTCTGCTGGTAAACATTATCCATTTGATCTTTTAGGTACATGAGGAAAAAATGAGAATGCATTGGTACTTGTTCTTTTTTTTTTAAGTAAAGGTGAAAGGAATAAGAAAGATTAACTTTCCTTGGAGTATATAAAGTATAATAGTAAAGGGCACCCACAAACTCAGAAAAGGAAAAAGAACAGTTGGAGAGGAACTGTTCTCCAGATAGTAATTAGTGGGCCAGTAGTTTGCTTTATGTTTGTTAGTGGCAGGGCTCCATAATAAAGCTAAACCCATCTGTCAGTAAGAGGCCCACAGATAGGACCCACATATGCTCAGACAATACATTTCATACAAACGACATCATTTATACATCCTGGTTTATATACAAAAGCCAAAAGGGAGTAGTAATATTCAAATGAAAGTTCCGTGTGCAAAGCCATGGACAAACATGTCATCTTACTGGATGAAAAATAGGGAAAGCAATCAGAGCCCCTATGGAATTGATTCAATGGTTAGATTTTGCACAGGACACATCCAGGCTAAAAAAGAAAAAAAAAAGGAGAGAGAAGGAACTTCCTATAGACCAACAGTGACAGAAGCTCTTTTTCTGTTCCCTTCTAGTTTAAACAGAATGGGCAGCAGGTGGCAATTTTAAGTTCAGACTAAGACAGTTGCAAATTGATTAATGAACGAATGGTGGTAAATGGTAGTAGCAGCAGTTGGCAAAGTTGTGACAGGAGTGTTAGAGGCTTTGGTTCATTTTCTGTGCAGGTGGGAGGACAAATGATCAGCAGAAGGAAACAGAGCTTCTTCCCAAAAAGACTGTTATGAAGAGGAAAAAGGGAAGGGACAGGCAAGGACTTGTGATTTTTTTGTTACTGCATATCGGAAGGCTGATGATCTTTGGAACCCAGGAATGTCTGCTCCCTGTGTGAAAAGGGTCAATCTGGTGGCCACAATCAGGTGATAAAAATCTCACTCCTTTTTTCCACGCATAGTGATAAACATAAACAAAATGGCATCTTGACTTTGTCACTCCCTTCCTCCAGTCATCCCTGTGGGAAACTCATCAATTTCTCAAAGAGGTTAATTTCATAAATCAGATTGTATATTGCCAGAAACTGAAAAAGGAAGGTATAATTAGCAAACATAGGAATTTACTTTCTTTGCATTTCCTGAAGCAATCTAAAATTTAGTTATCCTTTGAAATTCCCACTTTATTGTATTTCAGGACAATTTTCCAATTAAAAAAGATAACCAAAAATGGAAATACTACACACAAAAAATATGTAAATTAAGATAAATGTGCATGAAAATACTCAGATATATACAAAAATAGAATATAATGCACTCAAAATTGGGAAAAAGGATAAATTGATGGAAACAATGCATTGGACTATGTTAAGTGTGAGTATGTTTGAGTGTTTATGCAACTCAACTTCCTCTATTTGCTTTTTTTCATTTGATAACTCAGACTGGTAGTAAATGAAAAATTGGATGAGTAATATTTCCAGTATTCAGAAGTTAAATGCTCCTTAATAGAGGCAAGCCGACATGTTATATCATGTTGCTCTAGAAGCTAACCATAAAAACAGAGTTATGTCTTGCTCACTGGGTAATATATTTTGTTGATAAAAGTGATCTTCCTCCCTCTATTTTCTGACGTGAACATTATTATGAAAAATGATGGCAATGGGAAGGATTTTGTTAATTAAAGGATCCATTTCCAAGCAAAGAAAATAGTTTTTTTTAAAAAAAAAGAAAAAAAAAACAGATTAAGGAAGAAAGAAATGGGAAATCAGAGATATAATACATCACACCAGGATGGTGAGGATACATTCACTATTGATTGCTTTAATGCCTGCGGTGGTTGAATGTCAATGCAAGATTCTTTCCTGGAACAAAGTTGGCAAAGCAAGCAGAAAAGGAAGCTTTAAGTTTATATGATTATGTGAACCAGTCTCACCTAAGATTATATGCTGCTGGCTCTTAGCAGATGTTATTTTGGCCTGTTGTCCATAATATACATTTTGCTTTCTTCATTTTTGCCCTTATTCTGCAACAGAGTCTGACAGTACTATTGCTCTGATGACTGTGACTATTTTTCAGTTCCCAGTACAGTCCTAATGTAGCTCAGTTACCACAGATGGATCTGCTGTCTTATAAAATACAAAATATGAACTCTAGTGTGATCTCTCATGTTGTCCCTGTTCTTCTCACTATAGTTATGGCAAATGAAGAATGCCAGTCTTCTCTGTTATTATACAGTTGAATCTAAAAGGCTAGCAACAGGGTTGAATGTGGTCCTTTTCACTGAATGCCTGTCTTCAAATGAAAGCATCCAAATAAATTGCAAGTTGGATAATACTCTGCTTGAAAATACAGCGAAGTAGCATGGCTACTTAGAGCTTTTTCTTGTGTCCCTATAACTGTAGCACAAAGAAGTCCCATGAGTCACTTTTTAAAGGACATGCCTCATGGCCTTGCCTTTGTCTCGTATCCATCCCATCCCATCCTGCTGAAAATATCTGGTTGTTACAGTTTTAAAACAGCAGCTTCTTTCTTTTCAAATACATTAACCCACCTTGATGATGTGGCTGGCAGTTGGGATCTATCCAACTTTTACTAGACTCCTTCCCCCTGATCACCAGTCACACCTTCTATGCCATTTTTATAAGAAGTGCAGAAGAGAAGACACTGGACTTCCACAGAGATTGGCACCACTGTAATGCCTCACCCTGGTTTTTCTAGCCCTCTCAGTGGGCATGTGAGCTGTGCGTGCATGCATGGGGGGGGGGGCAAGGCAAAGACCCGAAGACCAGCTGGCCAAGGGGAGGTGCGTGCACATGCGCAGCTGAACTGAACTGGGGTGACAACTCACATGCCTACAGAGAGGGCGCTCAGAGGTGGCCTGCATGCCATAGGTTTGCCATCACAGGTTTACAATACCTATACACCAGGAGCCATGGTGGCACGGTAAGAGCCATGATGGTGCAGTGCTGAGAATGCAGTATTTCAGGAGTTCAGTCCTGACTGGCTCAAGGTGGACTCAGTTTTTCATCCTTCCAAAGTCAGAAAAATGAAGACCCAGTGTTCTGTTCCCCCTTTCAGTAAAGCAAACAAATCCACAAGCATAAATCTACAAAGGTTAATCTTCTCAAAACAGTGTTTATCATTAGAACTTGGCAGTCAGCCACAAAATAAGCAATTCAAAATAAATGTCCAAATACAGGAGCTAAGTCCTAGCAAATATCTAATTAGTCAGAAAGGGAATTCTCCCACAGAAGTACAAAAGGGTAATCACCCACCATAATCCAAATCGAAGAAATATTCTAGCAGATGTTTCGTGACAGAGAACCAAAAGTATTCACAAAGGTTAAGCAATTGTTCGTCACAAGGTTCCTGATGCAGCCATACCCTTTTGTATACTTTGTGGGGTGTGGCCCAATCATTGACTCAATTACTCCCAGCCCCTCCTACTCTGTTGCAAACATTAAAGCCTTCCATCTCTCCCTCAGATCTAGCCATGATTCCTCTCTGCTGTTATCACTCTCCACCAGGTGTTCTGGCTCAACCCCAGCTTGGCTGACAACAGCCTGCTCTTGCTGGGCTGCTGGGCTGCTGAGAAGGAGGCCTTACTAAAAAGGAGGGTCCTGGAGAAGGAGTCCTTGCTAGTTCCACTTCTTCATCCTCGGATTCCTCCTCCAAGGGTAGGACCTGCTCAGGGGCTGGAGACACAACACCACCAGTGGTTTAGATCCAAACATCTGTCAATTTTGTAATTGACAGGTGGAAATTCTGTCAATGTGCATATTTTCTAAGTGTTGTCCAAGATTTTTTTGGTGTGTCACCTAATCAGCCATAATGGTCACTGGGACCATTGTGGCTGATTTATCTTTCAACTTTGATTTTTACATCTTTCAACTTTGTCATCTTTGTCTCCTCTTCCACTATCTCCTGGTATTGCCACATCAATTATCCACACTTTCTTCTTTTCAATCATAATTAAATCTGGTGCATAATGAGCCAAGATTTTATGAGTTTATATTTGGAAATCCCACAATAATTTAGCTTGCTCATTTTTTACTACATTTCAAATATAAGTTCCATCAATTTTTCATTATTGGCAATAATTTTTACAGATGTTCCACAGCAAGTGTATTATGTTGTTGTTTATAATATGTGCAATCTTCTTGCACAAGCTGAATATATCATCTACTGGTGGGTTGTGTTTTTTTTTCTTCTTTGCACCATTTTTACTTTGAAACATTTGATTTTTCAATTCTGATTACATTTGTTTGAATGGCTTGCTCTTGCCCAACGAAAATTAAATCTTTCTTTGCTTTCCTTTCTTTTCTTTTTTTAATGTTCCAGTTATAAGCCTTTGCCAGGTTTTATATTTATCCTTTTCCCCTTGATCATTTGTAGAAATTGATTCTTTAATTCTTTTTCTTGCCAGCATTTTGTTTATGTTTTTTATTACATTCTTTTGACATTCATGTTTGTTTCCTATATATTTAGTAAGTTCCAATTTTTAAGCATACACCAATGCTCGTTCTTGGCTACCTTTTACTTAATCAGCCAATGCTTGCTATTCTTCTTTGACAGTTTGTTTCATTTGAAGTAAACCTCTTCCTTCATTTCCACAGGGCAGGTATAATCTATCAATATCAGTACAGGTATGCAATGCATAGTGAACACGATAAATGCTACCTTGTAGTCACAGATATTCTAAATTTATTAGAACTTCTGTTGTGGAAAACTGAAGGAAAAACTATGACGTTTATTAAATATTCTTTAAGTTGAAAAGATTACAAGAGCATCATAAGCTGGTTCCAAGATTTTGACTCTATTTTGTCATTAAGAAGTTATCTCAAGAGAACAATGGTTAAATATTCTTTTCCTAGCTTGTCTTGAACATGTATCAAATTAATCTCAATATTTTGCTATTTGAAAATATGCATTCTAATGGATCTTTCTATGTGTGTAGAATCTACATCCCATAGAACCTTCAAGAGGCTTATTTTTCTTACTTTCCAAATTTTCCAGCTTGTTAACTAAATTGCCTCACATTTAAATTGCCAATTTGTACACTTCACATAGGAATGTTATATGTGTTAAATATTGCTGCAGTACCACTGCAAAGTAGATTATCTGCCTCCACACTTTTTTATTTTTTTTAATATTATTATTCTTGCTGAGCCTCAATTTATGTATTAATGCTTCCAGGTTTGCCTCTGATTTAAGAGATTACATCTTAGCATAGATGACTCCATTTAACAAATACTCCAAAGCAGCAGTTTTCAAGTGTGTCAAAAAATTACCTCAGCATGTTATTCTTGAAACAAAAAAACTGGATTTGAAATGATTATTTTTTCTGAGGATAAGGCACGAGAAATAAAATTTCATTTCTTGACAGTGTATGACTATTTCGGGGCTGTTGTTGCGCTTGTTAATAAATGAAGCTTTTACAAGTGCTACAAGTGAATTTTAGGGATCTCTTTGCTGCTATTTAGTAATCATTTGGGTTTCTGCAATTCATAATGGCTAGTTGTACCCTTATCATCTTTAATAAATTGCTTGCTATCTTATAACTTAATTATAGCTGTATCTCCCACTGTAAGTTCCAACTGTTTGGATTGGTTATTAATTCCTTCTGTTGCTTGTGCCACATCTCCTCTTCATCCCTTATATAGTTATCTTCCAGCAGCAGCAGAGATTTGTTTTGCAAATGTTAAAAGGCACAGTATTTGGGGAAATGGGGGGTGGGGGGTAGGCAGAAACTACACTTTACCAAATGTCCCTGAGATACTAGCAGCAGAAAGGACCTAACAAAAGGCTCAGGCTGGATCATAATGCTCTCAAGCAGAAAATTGGCAATCGTTGCAGAAACAATTCCCCAGGAAAGAATTCAACTTTCAAATTGCATAGAGCTTTGGCATTTGGTTTTCAAGGGAGGAAGCAGCCACATAAGCCCTGCTAGCTGCAGAATGTTCATATGGGAGGGCCTTCAAGGAGAGGGATAGGGAGTTAATCTACCTACTCTAGTGAACTGAAAAAGGATGGAAAGGCACTCAGTTTTATGAACATAACAAAGATCTTATGACTGCTGCAGCGGTCATAAGAGAGAACTACTAGAAGAGATGGTGAATCTATCAAGTTTGACCTCCCTTCCTTCCTTCCTTCCTTCCTTCCTTCCTTCCTTCCTTCCTTCCTTCCTTCCTTCCTTCCTTCCTTCTTTCTTTCTTTCTTTCTTTCTTTCCTTTCCTTTTTTTTTCTTCCTTCCTTTCTTCTTTTTGGTTCATTTCTAGGTCAATTATCCCCCTCTCCAAATTTCCAGAAATATTATTCTTGAAACATTATTTCTTTGGGTAGGCTACTTTTTTAATTACACAGGTTTTTGAAAATGTGCATCACTCATATTTGCACCTGAAATGTCGGTTTTAGTATTTATTCACGCAATATGAATAGAGTAACTGAAAATTGCAATGTAGGTTGATTTCTCTCACATCTCTATGAAGGGGTCCTTCTTAATCTTATGGTCAAGGAGTAAAAGGCAGAGGAGTGATTATGGCTCTTCCTCAAGGTTATTCGCAGAGCCCATTGCATCTACTGGTTATTTGAAGTGATCAAATGGATCAGAGATATTGCTGCTATATGTATTATGCCACCAACTCCTCATTATTTGTGACAGATGATGAAGTTAGTGGTGATTTAGGTACACTGTGAATTCCTATGACATCTCCTTCCCATCTTAGTCAGCACTGAAGCCAAGGCTACAATTATCATCGAAATGCACAACAGTCATAAAAATAGAGAAGTCATCTTCATGAAGCCCATGAAGGAATAAATTAAAGCCACAATAGATTCATGTGTTTTCTACAGTACAGTCCAAACAGAGCATAGAAAAAGAAAATCTTACCTGCTAAACTCAAGAATAACAGATGAAAAGTCTATTGTTTGATGAGCTAAGTGAATTTATATGTGAGGTTATGTTGCGTTAATTCAAAATGTTTGTATCTTCGGTTTCCAGGTACATCTAGGAAACTCAAATATATTAGTAGCTTAAAAATAAATATGGTGGAGAATAAACTACTTTGTGTTTAGAGACTTTGCACAAAATTCAAATGTTCAGTTGGTTAAACTTAAAAGAAAACCAGGAGGAGTTGATTTAATAAATAGACACATAGAAAGAGAACAGAAATTTTAAGAAAGATTTGCATATCCTTGCAGTCTTATAAAACGTTCCGGGGGAAAAATAGTTACATTTTTCAATGATAGGCTAGGCATTTCTTTAAATAGATATGCAATAAAGATGTTTATCAGATTTAGTCAAGTCCCAATTCATAAAGTGAGCCATTTTGGAATGATTTTGCAATTGCCTAAGGCATATTGAATTCCAGTTATATGAATCCGAACTAAAACTATTTCTATACCTAGGATATTTCAGCAGTAAGGGAAAAGAAACAGAAATTGAATAACTAACAAATTTACTTTCTAACCACAAGGAACCTTTTTCTAGGTATTCTCTGGTCACTTCACTTAGGGAGATAAATGCTGATATTTGTCGAACAGTTGGATGAAGTATACTCTGTTCTCTTCAGTGATTCTATAATTATTTTAACAGAAAACCCTGTAGAAGGGGCCAGTGAATATGATTGTCATGTAACATAAAGGAAGAAGTTTTATATTCTTGTAATAGTGATTTATTCTGTTGCTGCTGCCCAAAGTCTATAAAAATAATCTAGTTTGGTCCATCTGTTTTTTAATCTCTGAACTGCAGGTTAAACATGGAGATATGTTCTGTAGTTGAACTCTTGTGTCTCCCAAGTATTGGATACGATCTGTACTACAGTACTTATAAATTTGTAATGAATCTACACATAATTGTAGTGGACTCTGTCTAACCTGTACCTTGAAAAGCAAGTATTCTGATTTAGAGAACAAAAAATGAACACAAGAGAACAAGAGTGTTTCTCCCTCCCGCCCTCCTGCCTTCCCCCTACCCTCAAATGGCAACTTGCCTTCCTTGGTTTTTTTTTTCCGTTGAAAATGTCTCACTTCTCATCCAAGTTCTGAAAAGAGTGAAATCACCTTCTGACAGGATAATAAAGATATATAACTGTGTACCAAATGGCTGAATTACAGATGACATGCAGTGCCACTTATGTGGCTATTAAATCCTTCCTTCCTACCTTCCACAGAATGTAACAATTTAAGTTTCAACATTTTGAGTAGAATGTGTTTCCATAAAGGGGAGGAAGATAGATTTGTAACTAACAGAAATGGTTTCACTCAAGTTCTCAACATTCCAAAATATTATAGCTTTATGAAGGTTTGAATAAAAAACACGTTGTTTTAAAAGAGATTCAGTCAAGTCATCTTTTTAATGAGAATCTTTGGATAGGTTTGAAGCATCAAAGTATCAGGCATCTTTGAATCACTTTAGAAGCATCTAAAAGCTGTTTTGACAGACATATGGACAAAGCTCAAGTGTGGTGGGAATGTTTGAGAATATTTCAAATGTATATTTGAATAGCTGACCAATTTGTTTTACCACTTCTACAAATCCTACCTACCAGAGAACTTGGAGAAATGATATTTAAGAGTATAACATAAGCAGTATTCCATCGGATTGGACCCCTGGCCAATCTAGTCCACTAGTCTGTTTTCACAATGGCCAATTGCTCAGCAAAGTCCAACAGTTTCCTAGCACATGGCCTTCAGAGCCAGTCATACTGTGATTAAGACTAATCACCACTAATCCCCATGACAACCATGAATTGGTCCAACCCTTTTTTGAAGCCAGATAAGCTGGAAGCCAGCCGCACATTTTGTGTAGCACATTCCAAAGTTTAATTAGTTATTGTGTAAAAAAATATTTCCCTTGTATCGATTTTTGCAATACATTGGATTCAGTGGTGGGATTCAAATGATTTAACAACTGGTTCTCTACCCTAATGACTGGCTGGGTGAGCGTGGCCAGGGGTGTGACAGGTAGCACTTGGCCTCCTGAAGCCCCCTGGGAGCAAAAATGGGCTGCGAGGGGGATGTCCCCCTGTGCCCCATTTTGGATCTAGTAGGCTTCCCCACAGCCTCCTGGGAGTGAAAATGGGACACTATTGCCCCCACCACATCCCATTTTGGGTCTAGGAGGCCTCCCTGAAGCGTCCTGGGAGCAAAAAAAGTCTGTGGGGGGGCATGCCTCCTGTGCCCCATTTTGGGCCTAGGAGGCCTCCCTGCACTTACCTGGGAGCAAAATGGGGTGCATGGGGACTCCTGGAGGGGTGGGGCAGGAAGGGGCAGAGCCAGCCAGCAATTTAACTACCAGTTCACCCGAACCGGCCTGAACTGGCTGAATCCCATCACTGATTGGGTTGTAGACTTTTGGGGAAGGAGAAAATAGTTTATGCTTGTCCATTTTATCTACACCATGTATAATTTTGTATACCTTAGTTGTGTGTATATGCCTTATTTTCTAGACTAAAAAGCTCCAAATGTCACAAACTCTCCATAAAAGGAAGTTGTTTCAGCCTTTGATCCTCTTAGTTATTCTCCTCTGTACCTTGTCTAGTTCCACTATGTCCTTTTCAAAGTTTGATGACCAGAACTGTACACAATATTCCTGATGATGCTGTATCATTGGTTTATATAAGGGTGTTATGATATTGGTGTCTCTATGAGCCGTGGTGGTACAGTGGTTAGAGTGCAGTACTGCAGATTAACTCATTGTTCACTCCAGGAGTTTGATTCTGAGTGGCTTAAGCTTGACTCAGCCTTCCATCCTTCCAAGGTCAGTAAAATGAGGACTCAGATTGTTGGGGGCAATATTCTGACTTTGTAAACTGCTTAGAGAGGGCTGTAAAGCACTATAAAGCGGTATATACCCTGTTTCCCCCAAAATAAGACATCCCCTGATAATAAGCCCAATCGGGCTTTTGAGCGCATGGATCTTATTTCAGGGTTCAAAAAAAATATAAGATAGGGTCTTATTTTCGGGAAAATACGGTAAGTCCAAGTGCTATTGCTACTGCTATTTTCAATAGTATTTTTAAAATTATCCCTAACATGCTGTTGGACTTTTTTTTTTTTTAGAGCAGATGCACTTATTAAAATGTTTGCCATTACTTCAAGATCTCTTTCCTAATCAGCCATTGCTAACTCTGATTCCATTAGATTGTATGAGTAGTTAGGATTACTGGCATTCTACATTCGTAAAATACATTTCATCTCTTTGTGTTTCACTGCTCCGTTACAATTTGTGAACACAGGTTTGTTCAGAAGGAAAAAGAGAGAGGTTTACATTAGCTCTGCTGCTCTTTTTAAAATCTGGTTTGTACTTTCTTGTGTGATCCCTTACTTTTCCCAAATCCGTATCCTTTTATCCACAGCCGTGTTTAATTTTCATCTATTTGTCCAAAATATAGCAGCACTTCTGTGTTCAAAGCATCTGTAGTTCTTTAGCTTTTTCATTCTTCCTTTTCATTCTATTCCCTTTTCATTTCCCCTCTGAATAATAATGTAAAAACCGAAATCCTCTCTGTTTTTTTCTTCTTGTTATTATTTACTTGTTTTGTCCTGTGCTGAATGAATATGTCTTCTTAATTGCATCAGTAAGTTTAAGATAGACTCCTTGCTGATAGACTGCCGCATATGGTAAACATTTTTCTCTATATCATAATCCAGGGGTGGGCAACTGTGGCCCTTTTACACCTTGTGGACTTCAACTCCCAGAAATGCTGAGACAGCCAGGCTGAGACAGTCAAGATCCACTCAGCATACTAGTGTTGGAAGAAATGTCCATCTGGCTTCGGTTCCAAGTGGGAATAAAGACACTGGAAACATGGAGACTGCTTGGAAAGATGGTTTAATGGTGGACAGCAGTGGTGGGTTGCTACCGGTTTGGTCTGGATCTCGTGAATTGGTAGTAACAGTGGTGGGAGGCTCCATCTACCCAACCGGATGTCATCATGGATGCTCTGCGCATGTGCAGAAGTGCTGCACGTGAGCAAACCGATAGCGAAGGTAAGTGGAATTCACCCCTAGTGAACAAGACCACATGATTTGATGTCCTGGGCAAAAAAAGCACATGGGTGACAGAGGGAGAGAGATTTATACCCTCTTTTGGGCTTTGAACTTGCTTCCTGTTCCTAGGGCAATAAATGTGTCCTGATTGGTTGTCAGACTCCCGTGCTTGGTTGAATCTTGCTGGGTGATGTTGCCTTCCCAGGTGCCACGTGGTGAGATGGGTAGAGGGCTAATCCTATTTTGCCTTGAGGGTGAAGGTCTTTTGTGTTGGAGCTAAGCTGGCCCAGCTTTTTGTTTGGTAAATAACCAAGTATCTGCTGAGGGCAGGGAGCTGGGGCTGAATTTCTGTCTTAAGGTGTCTATTTCTCTTTTAGGGGAAATATTCTGCCTTTTTAATATTTCCTAGAATATTTCATTTTACTAGGAGATGGGTGGGTGCTAACTTCCTTCATTAGTATGAAAGCAATAATATAAAATGCAGTAAAATAGGGGTATAAAATGATCAGAAAGACAAAAATAAGATAACACTAAAGTAAAATAAAAATGATACAAAGTTCTACAAGTTACTCTACTCTACTTAATATAGTCCTAAATCAATCCTAAATTAATTTATATTATTACATGTCGTAAGTTAACTATGGTTTGAAGTTCAACTGTTTTTGTTAACTTTTGTTAAAGCCAGACACAAATGTTTAATTTTCATATGAAAACAGATGTTAACTGATCAAAAATGAAAAGGAAAACTTAGTGGCTGTTTTGGAGGAAGATAAAAAAAGAGAAGTTTGCAGTGCAGTAAACTCACTACAGCTAAGTCTCATATCACTAAATTCTGATTAAACATCTTGTCTGAATGTTTTGGACTAATTAATTAAATTAATTAGTTAGTTAATTTAACTCATTAGCTTCATGTACATTTTGACTTAGTGTCATGTCAGTTTATCTTAGTGTCAATAACTCAGAATAATAGAGAATGATTCTATAAATCCTCTGGTTTTGCTATATATAAAAATATTTATTTCCAGTGCTTATGATGCTCTATCGGAATATAGCAGGTTGTCCCCAAAGCTTATAAGGATTTTGAAACTGATGGGAATATGGCTTTTTTTGTCACTGAATCTCAAAAACTAAAGCAGCAATCTATCCTAGATGACTGAGACCACATTCATGAATCATTCAAAACTTTACAACAAGCAGTATTTTCAGTTTTGGTTTCTTTTTGGTGTGTCTGTATGTGTGTGTTTGTGTATTGTCTGTATTATATTTACGTTCCTTCTAGCATTGAGGAATATAGAATTCTTAATATGACCAAACGTTTTTGGTCAAACTTTGAGAGAAAATAAAACAAAAGGATATTGGAAAAAAATAGATAAATTGAAGTACTATTTGTATACAGTTGCAACAAAGGGGAAGAATGTTTGAAGGTTAGGCAAAATCAAATTGTATAACAGTTACTGACCTGAATGGTAAAATAGTACTTTAACATCAACAATATTGAAACTACAAGCTTGGCCACCAAATTAGATTCTGTTCCTGAAGGTGGAGAAGAAAAGGAAGCGGAAGAGACGAACCAATTGAAATAATGAATCATTGACATAGATCAGGGGTGTCAAACTCAATTTCATTGAGGGCCACATCAGGATTGGGTTTGACCTTGGAAGGCCGTGGGTGGGTGTGGTGTGGGCGTGGCCATGGTGGGTGTAGCCATGGTGAGTGTGACATAGAACTACACCTCTGCAGACATTATAAACTTATAAAAATAGGGAGGTGTACATTTCTATGATCTTGTTTTTTTAATACTTACTTGATCTACTTGATCATCTTATGGGAGAGAGAGACCAGATCAAGAAACTGACTCTATAGGAAGACTAGAACTATTTTATTTATTTATTTATTTCAACTTATATCCTGCCCTTCTCTGGAGACTCAGGGCGGCTTACAATGTCAAGCACAAATCAATGTGCTTAGCAATACCTTCATTCCTTGTATATGCCTGCTTATTAGAGCTTTCCCCCCACCACCACCAAAGTGGCATTTTTACAAAGTCAGCTTATTGCCCCTAACAATCTGGGACCTCAGTTTACCTACCTTGAAAGGATGGAAGGCTGAGTCAACCTTGAGCCTGGTGAGATTCGAACTTGCACTAATTG
>JANHFM010004948.1:27223-37491 GCA_032468115.1 Grayia smithii | reverse complement strand
AATTGAACACACCCCTGATGCGGCCCTCAATGAAATTGAGTTTGACACCTTTGATTTGTGGGGAAAAAACAATTGGGTTGCTTTGCGTTTTCAGCACTGGCTGGATAATCCATGTGACCTTGCTGAGAATTCTTGGAACTGCACTGACAATATATCCAGGGGGCATCAAGTTATGGAGGTTCTAAAGAAATAAGATGTTCATATTCAGTAATTCAGTAAGTTTGCTAATGTTTGCTATGTTGTTGTTGGTTTTTTTAGTTATGGTACATTGAGACTATCTGGGCAAGTTAGTTAAGACATATTAAAAGATTACTTTCTTAAACTTGATGGGATACTTAGGCAATTTCTGATTCCTAGAAGGTGGAAGTAGGTTAAGAAGAATCTAAACCAGCCAGAAAAGGAGTATATAATAAAGGAGTATATAATAAGCGTACAAAGTAGTAGAAAATAAGGGTTTTTTTTTTAAAAAAAATTCCTCTCATATTACTTGAGAACAAAACATGATGAAGGCAATAACAGTTGCGTGTAATCACCTGGGCTTCTCAAAAATCCTATGGAATAAAGTGATGGGACGAAATATATTTTCTATATAAAATATTTGTCTTTAGCAGAATTTTACCTGATTGTTGTGTGAAGGTTTAAACAGTCTACAACAGGGGTATAAAACTCACGTTATCATGGCAGCATCATGTGACGTATCGGGACTTTTTTCTCCTTCACTAAACCGGGCATGGGCAGTATGTGATGCATCTGGCCTGTGAGCTGGGAGTTTGACAGACTTGCTCTACAACATAATATGTTTCATATTGTTGTACTAGTAGACATCTGTGTGATTCCCACATTTTAATACATAA
The DNA here is from genome assembly GCA_032468115.1 of Grayia smithii. Lineage (NCBI taxonomy): Eukaryota > Metazoa > Chordata > Lepidosauria > Squamata > Grayiidae > Grayia > Grayia smithii. Next base: position 36,637 of record JANHFM010004948.1, on the reverse strand, counting down.
CTGAGTTGGGGTATTACTAGTCATTGAAACCTATCCCACTAAAAGTGTTTGCTTATTTAAAAGGAAACAGTTAATATGGACTTACTCTATATCATAGCAAGCAATTATATAACCCATCAACTGCATCTGCTAGTTCTTGTGCTCAACAGATAAAGCTGAAGCTCTTAATGGCTCACCAGTCCATGGAGGAAAGGGTAGAAACCCAGCAAAGATATAGAGTTGCCTGCTGAGTGCCAACCCTTTCTTGATCTAAAAGAAGTTAATGAATTCATTAATCAGTTAATGGCAAGGAGAGTCTTTAGGGACAAGCAAAACTGTTAAGACTTCTGCAGGACAGACTCTGGTTGTCATTGATCTAATGGACTAGAGCTATTGATTCACAGTTGGTTACCCTTGCTGGAGTTCTCTTGGGAAAGATTAAGAATTTCATAGCATTAAGCATCATTGCCAATATTACAACAATGTCTGCTAGACCATCTTCAGTGTCAGTGTGATGGATACTATTTATAGATCTCCCCAAAGTGCTAGACTAAAATAAGGATCATCAATCATGTTATATAAATGGAAAGATGTGGCCCAATGACATGGTTTATTCCAATTCAATTTTTAAAATATTCTTCATAATATTGGTTAAACAGTGAGGTTACATAATTGCAAATATTTTCATCTTCCCAGCTTTATCTCATATTTTTTGCAATGCTTTTAAGCATTCTCATTGGTTTTATTTTGTTTTCCTTTGGTTGTAGAGTTTACCATGTTTATAATAATATTTTTTTAATTAAAGTTTGAAGATATACAGATAAAATAATACTAAAAGAGTAAAAAAAATAAAATTAAAAAAACTTTAAAGAAAGGGAAAAAATGACAAAGGAAGGAAGGCTATGGCTAAGCACATTGATTTGTGCTTAAGAAATTGTAAGCCACCCTGAGTCTCCAGAGAAGGGCAGGATATAAGTTGAAATTAAAAAAAAAATGTCAAGAGGAGTGCTGATTTACCACCAGCTTCTTAGGAGCCAAGGATTTGGCAGCATAAGGAAACAACAGCCAACAACTTAATAGACAGCCATCAATGCCCCAAACAACCAATAAGAAGCTACACCCAACCAGGCACCACATAAATACTATGCATAGAAGAGCCCAAAGCAAATATTCTGATAGAGAGAAATTCTCTGAGAATGGGCTCCAGTATTAAAGCTTGGAAGACTAAACCTCTGGTCCTGGTGACCAACCCAGATTGGATCCTGCAACATTATCCTGGGACTCATTATTATAGACTCATATTGCCTTCATTCATAAATGATTCCTCCTTCATCACACGTACAAACAATTGCAGTAACCTATCACCTTCTCTGATACTACAACAAAATATCTCTTCTTCCCATATCTCAACTTTTATCAATAAACAAATTCTTAATGCCTAATCATTCAATCCTAAACAAAAATCAGTTTCCTTTAAGTGATAAGCAATAATGTGTATTTTAACTTTAATGCAGCTTTATATTTCTTTACTTTTAAAGTATTAAGATACTTTATTGGTATCTTATTAGCAAGTATTTAAGATACTTTTACAGTATCTTATCATTTTCTCTAATAAAATAAAATTTCTTGCTGTATTTTATCTGTTTATAAACAAAACTTTACAACTTTGTCATTCCATCCATTAATAGTTACCAGAAACAACATATATATTTTAATCTTGATCAGATACATGAAATTTGTATTCCTTCCATTTGCTTTTAACACTCATGATCTGCAATTCCTTTAGTGTTCCTGTTCTTAATTTTTTCTTTATTTTCTTTTATCTTTGTCTCTTCTAAGAAGTTCCTACAAAACATTAAGACTTTTATTTTGTACATCCAAAATAAGAAAGTTATCCAAGTCATTCCTCTGTGTATCCCCTATAATTATTAAGACATCAGCCAGTTTAATTTGTAAATCTAGTGTAACATCTTTTTCCATTCTGTAACATCTTTTTCATTCTTGTAGCCTATTATATAAATCCACATTGCACCATTATCATCAGCTCCACTGTCCTTAGTATCATTCAGTGGTGGGTTGCCCTCGGTTCGGTCCGGTTCGCGCGAATAGGTAGCGGTGACGCTGTGACGTCACCGAACCGGTTTGCAGCGTCCCGTACCCGGGCCCACCTGCGCGCCCCAACTCACCTTTTTTAAAAAAAATCGCCAAAATTAGCTTTCTGCGCATGCGCAAAGTGCTGTTTTGGCGATTTTTCTTAAATTAAAGTTTCTGTGCATGCGCAGTAGCACGCGCGTGCACGTGTGTGCATGAAGAGAACCGGTAGCGAAGGTGGGTAGAACCCACCCCTGGTACCATTGCTTCCCGAGAAGTCTGATTTTGTAAGAATGCCCCATTATGATTTTTAAATTGTGTTCAGAGCATGCTATATTTAAGGTACTTTACAAAATAAAGTGCTATTTTGATTTCACTTCTTTTTGACTTGTAAATATCACCATCATGAAAAAAAATTGCTTCTGGGGAAAATTTTTTACAAAGATTTTTCTTTCCTTCACAATTGTAATTCAATTCCCAAATGAACAAATGAAGTCTAGAAAAATAAACAGCCATTAAGGAAGCCAATAATTGGGCAAAAAAAAAAAAAAGCAACAGGTTTATCTGGAGTCCATAACAATAGTACTAAATTTATCTTTTTTGGAAGGAAGAATAGATTCATACCTAACTTCCTCTGAAATACGGTTAACCAGGTAGATAACTTAGAGTTCAGCTTTTTTAGCAAGCACATCAGGGGTGGGTTCAACTTACCTTTACTACCAGTTCTAAAGGTGCATGCGCTTCACGCGTGATCGGAGCACACACACCGAACAGACGCTCCCGCGCATGCGCAGAAGCTTTTATTGGTGAAAAAACCTCAAAAAAAGCATTCTGCACATGCATGCAAGTGCGTTCCATGCACTCCGCACAGCGAACAGTAAGTACGGGCACATGGGTGGGCCCAGCTCCTGGTCGCATAGAACCGGTTCGGTGACATCACAGCATCACCGCTACCGGATTGTGCGAACCGGTCCAAACCGGGAGCAACCCACCACTGAAGCACATGTAATGTGGGCCTTCTTAGAGGCAGAAGAAAATAAAATAGTAGCTAATAACAGATTACAAAAGGATATATTTTCTAGGGCAAGCCACAAGGAATAATATTATTGATATAAAATGGCAGGTAGATCAAATAGTCTCAATTACTCCTTATTGGAATAAGATGTTCATGAAGACTTCAATAAAAACAATGAATCTTTCAATAAAAATGATTGCAGAATCAAGGACACCAGAAGTCTCACGTAGAGAATCATTTTTCTTCATTACTAGGCTAAATAGAATGCTAAAATACTCATATAGATATTACTTGTCTCTTGTTTACATAGGGAGTATACACTCCCAAAATTCTAATTCAGAACATGCTATTTCAAACTACAATAATCAGAATTGAAATTTTCCACCTCCACCACTTATTTAAAAAACAAATTATCAGGATTAGATGATTACTTCAGCTGTCTATCATGGTAATTCTCTAATTGCAAGGAGATTATAATGCAATTCATCCTAATTTTTCCAACATCTACTATCATTTTCTGGTTAATTTGTTGATTGAAACATAACTGTGGACAGTTAGTAAAGTATAGATTTGTTTATTCCAGTAAGAGAATATTACTCCTGACACATGGATCACTTGATGTTTATCATTCCCATATATACTACACTATATTCAATCTAGGCACTGAATAAACATCTGTTATTTTCAAAATCGGGATTAGCAGACATCTCTAAACTAGTAATAGATCAATATTATAGTTATCAAATAAAAGTTACAGTCATTGAATGTTATGTATTGCCTTAGTAGGTTTTATCCTCAAAGCCAGATTATCAATCTTTTAAATCATGTTTATCTAAACTGATATTCTCCAGATATATTCAAATTGGAAGTCTCAAAATCCTAATCAGTTTACAACAGTGAACAGTTTTGAAAAGGCTTTTTGAAAGAAATGTGTAACAGATAAAATGCACCATTATGGAAAAGGAAGGTGGTCAATTAATGATTGTAGATGTTCTACCATAGTACTGTTTAAAATTCAAGCACAGTGAACAAATTATGGAAAGTTCACTGGAGGAGAAGCTCTATGTTAAAATGGATTCCCTGGTTACTGATGCTCAGTATCCCAAAGAGATGGAAGCTCTTTATTAATCCTGCTCAACATAAAGAAATAGTTTTTTTTAAAAATTAGGAAATGATACATTCGAATGCTTTACTATATAGATTTAACCAGCAAACCCTTTTATACTCAAGACAGAAAGCCAGCTAATGATAGGTGCCTTTTTCCCCTTTTAATCCTAACATTTGAAACATTTATTATTCTAAATTGCCTTCTGCACATTTTACAATAATTGAGACTAGTGTTTGGCTTGTTATCTCCACAGTTACTAACATGAATGCCATCATTATCCTGGTCATTAGCAAAATTGATGGGGTTGTCCGGAGTTGCCGGCTGCAGGCATACTAGTGATAGGGTTTATGTGTAAATTAATCCTGATTTTCTTTGCTTTCCTCAAAGATATATTGTTCTATTCCATGTTCTCAAAAACCAGTGAGGAAGGTTATGGAAGAAAGGAGCTGTTGAGGTAAAGGGACAGGAAAAACAATTGGTGTTAACAAACTATATGTTTGGAAATCCAGAAAAAAAAAAGTTGAAAGGTAAGAGCATTCCGTGTGCCTGCTGATAATTTCTTTCCTTCTTTAAATTATGGTTTCTTGTAGTGATCTACAACCTGACACTTCAGGCCCTTATGCAGTTTGTGTAATCTGTGGGTGTAAAACCCCAGGGATCTTCAATTTCTTATTATTAATTTGTGATATTTTAAAACAAGATGGGGGAAATCATTACACACATGATTGAAGAATGATCATATTACTACATTTAGTTTTAATTAAACATATGTGCAAGTAAAATTAAATCATTTAGATTTGTCCGTGGTCTGATTGATTGCTTTTTGAAGTGGTCTCTTACACTTAATTCTTTTAAAGTGAAGATGGAAGGGAGAATAGTGAAATCCTTCTCTTATTATAAACATTGGGCATTATTTTCTATTAATACTATGACAAAAGCCATTATTGCATATAGTCTCACAATACTTACTAACATTTATATAAAAAAACCTTCTCTTTCATCCAAAAAAAGGAGAGGGGGGAAACTCTAAAATATCCCAATCCTGCCCATATGTATAAAGTGACCCAGTTCAATCTTTATCACTATCTCACTTCCTGCAGTCCTTATCGTCTCCCCTTGCAAAAAATTAATAGAAGGCACAGGTGGGTGATAGGAATGATGACATACATCTGAGACATTATATAAATAACAGAGATGGAAGGGACTTTGGAGGTCTTCTAGTCCAACCTCCTGCTTAAGTCCAACCACTTCAGACAAATGGTTATCCAACATCTTCTTAAAACTTCCAGTGTTGAAGCATTCACAACTTCTGGAGGCAAGATGTTCCACTGATTAATTGTTCTAACTGTCAGGAAATTTCTCCTTAGTTCTAAGTTGCTTCTCTCCTTGATTAATTTCCACCTATTGCTTCTTTTCCTACCCGCAGGTTTTTTGGACAATACTTGACTCCCTCTTCTTTGTGGCAGCCCCTGAGATATTGGAACACTGCTATCATGTCTCCCCTAGTCCTACTTTTCATTAAACTAGACATACCTGCAACCATTCTTCATATGTTTTAGCCTCCAATCGCAAAAAAAATGACTTAAAAGTATCATCATTGCACCACCCTTGCAGTCATGGGATTGCAGTTTGGATGCTTGGAAGTCAGCTTGCATTTGCAAAATTTGCAGCATCTTGATGCCATTTGATAATAATTTGTGACCTACTAAGATGGCTTTTGACAAGTAAAGTCAATTGGGAAAGCTGAATTTGCTTCATGGCTATGGCAAAATGGTCATAAAATTAGGTCCAGTCACATGATTACTTGCTTAAGTACTGCCTCACTTAGTGACCAAATTCCAATTTCAGTTGTGGTTATAAGTGAAAGACTATCTGTCATTACATTAAAGGGGTATTAGGCTGTAGGTAGGCAATTGTGGCATTTGCATAATATATAAATAAAAACATATCCTTTTGGTATTGCTGTATTTGTTGCTGCTTATCCCTATTTTAACATGTGTTTGAATTAATTATGTACAAAATAGTATATGTAAAAATGAAGTGAAAGGCCTACAACCACACAAGGATGGCAGATTTTGTTCTCTCTACATCACAACAAAAGCATTCTAAGTTGTGTTTGTAACAAAAATGAATACATATAATACTCTTAAAATTGTTATTAAATTTATTTTCTGGGTTAACACAATACATTATCAACTTACCAAATAGTGCTTAACAACATGCTAACTCATAAAAACTCTGTCAAAATCAATACAAATTAAGCTACATCTGCTGTGCAAATCTATCTGCTAGGTTATTTTTTACCTCATCTGATTAAGTATATTGTGAGCCACTTTGCTTCTATGTTCCCAGATAAAAGTTTGCTCTTCAGCTGACTTTCATCTAGTACCACATGAATTTTGAGAGACTTTTTATCAAATAAATTTATCTCTTCTCTTCAACTATCTTTACTTAATAATTCAGCCTGAAGAAAAATTCAGGTGAACTCTAAACTTGCTTATTATTCTAACATTTAAGTTGACCCTGATCAAGATACTATTCTATTATAGCTATTCTAAATGAGTAACACGACTTGCATTTATTATTAAACCAATTTCAGCTGTTGAGATGAACACTGAAACTTGACAAAAAAGGCTTATTCTAGCTAATATCCAAACATGGTTTAATGGGGATAAAATAGATATTAGCAATTACTTTGAATTTGGCTTTGAGTGGTACTATATCTGATACACTCTCTTTAAAGTATCCACACATTATATTTATTTTTGTTTAAAAATATGCACATGACTTCTTTATTATTACAAACAATCAAAATTAGTCCACATTTACTCAAAATAAGTGTGACTTCTCTTACAAAAACATTTTTTGTATAGTTTTTGTGGCAGTAGTATTCATTGCCAATGATTTCTTCTGGAAAGTTTTTCAATTTTCTAGTCTAGCCATTTTGAAAGTCTCAGTGGCTGCCCGTTAAAGCACCAACAAATCAAATTCTACTTGGTTTTTTGGGGAGCAATTAAGGTTGGTCCAACATAGTGGTCCATGTCACACTAGAGCAAATGATGTGCAAACAATAATTATTTGTATTATAAACATAAAATTAAATATCTTTAGATTGTCTATCTAATTGTTTTGTTCTGTGAAAAATAGCACTTTGTTCTAGCATCTTTTTTTCTCATTCAAATTTTAGCCACCTTAAAGTTGCTCGCTATTTTCTAAGATTTTTCATTCATCATAAGAAGGTATCTGTTGGGTTTATTTTGTTTTTCCCAATGGAACAATATGTCATTTTTTTTTCTTTTTGTAAGATTTCTTTGCAAAAGAGATTCTGGCCTGCAGCCTTGACAGGCCTGAATGGTTTCAGCATTTTAATTATTAATCCCTGGATGAAAACAGTTCAGCGTTCTCTTCAAGATGCCATTAACACCCACTTCTCTTCCCCCAGGCTTGCTGCCACTGTTCAGATTCCTCTCAGCAGCAAAGAACCTGGCCTGAGCTGGAGGTCCAGAGATGATTTTCCAGATGAGTGGCTTTTAATGGCCTCTCCAGATTTGCTCTGTGCATCCTGTGACTGACTAGATAGGAGGAGGTGAGGAAGAACGGAAGATGATGCAGTTGTTTCTTGCTGTATGAAGAATTATGAGCTTGACCCAAGAAGTGCTTCTGCAGTTAAAGTTGCTATAAAGTCTGCTGCATGATTAGTTTAGTTTTCTATCCAACATTAACTTAATATTAATTGTATGCCAGTAAAAGATGAACAGCTTGGGGCTTTTTTCTTGTACCTAACATGTGATTTGCAAATATCCCACAGGTGGGAAAACCAACAAAGCTACCAATTCTGTTGGTGAAGCATGGACCAAAAAAGATTTGTTGATGTTTATCTGTGTCCTCAGGGTCACCTGATCTTGGTTGCAGGATGTTTTATGTCCTGTGTCCCTTCACAGTTGAAGACAGGTGCAGGCTGTTGAAGATGTGTTGTTTGCATCTGAAATTGAAGCACAAATGGTTCCTGTAGTTTACAATTTTTCTGGAAATCTGTTCAACAGTGAAGGGACATAGGTCAGAAAGCCAAGAAAGCTCCACACACATTTGTACTACTCAGGTGACCCTGAGGACATAGATAAACCTCCAGTGACTCTCTAAAAGAATGCAAATGACCAGCTGTCTGCAAGGAATATAAATCCTTCCATTCCCCACCATCCCATCAGAGCTGAAAAAACGTCTTGAATGAAAAGCATCCAGTTGCCTTCTGAAAAAGCACCTTTTGGACAACCATGACTTGGATGACTAAGAATCTCCACAGACAGCCATAGACATTTGACTAATTTGTAGTAGACATAAGTCCCCATAATGGCAGAAAAAAAATTGGCACAAGCAGCAAAGAAAGATGATATGCATCTATTGAAAAGAATTTTATAAAATACGCAACTCTTTAAAGTAAATATTTTTTTAGACCAACTAAAGTTATGTAGGAAACTGATCCCTATATTGTTCTGTACACCTCCATTGTGGTAACTAATATCACAAAACTTTGTATCTTGTGCCTAAAAATATTATTACTGAGTAGAAAAGTACTATATAATGTCTGCATTTTCCAGTCTCATCTTCTAATGAGAAGGGTGTTTTTGTGGCTTAGTGGTTCTTACTTTCTTTAATTGAAAGGTGACTTTGGGATATGTGTTAATGTCCTATTTCTGGGCTTCTTCTACTTGCACCTAACCAGGAGAAAATATATCCTAGTAACAACTTTTTCTGCTGTGATTCTGTAGCATTGCCTTCAACTTCTCTGTGGCCAATGACCAAGACACTCTTAAATTACCTGTTGCTTTAGTTGTAGTGGAAGTTGTTGTACAACATCCAGACTTACTGTTGTGAGATAGGTGGCCATATAAGATGAAAACATGGACATACAAGAAGTACTGGTGTTAAAATTGTATCTCCCTATTCATTCTAATAACAGTGAACAACAGTGGATAGCAATTTAGCGCAACAGTAATGAAAGGTTCTTCCATTGCACAATCATCACCCATGTAGCTGCTGCCTCTCTGCTTTGCTTGTTTCATTTTATTCCCAAGGAAAAAAACAAAGGGTACCACTCTTTAGGTTTTTGCAGTAATGGAATTCTTTATTCTTTAATAGAATTCTTTATTCTTTATTGGCCAAGTGTGATTGGACACAAGGAATTTGTCTTGGTGCATACTCTCTCGGTGTACATAAAAGAAAA
>JANHFM010004948.1:0-10041 GCA_032468115.1 Grayia smithii | reverse complement strand
ATCAGCTGATCTTGTTAAAAAGCCAAGTCTTCAGATCACGCCAGAAGGAGCGGAGGTCAGGAGCAGTGCGGAGGCTGGCAGGAAGCTCGTTCCAGAGGGCTGGAGCGCCCACAGAGAACGCCCTCGCCCTGGGAACCACCCGCTGACACTGTCTGGCGGATGACACCCTGAGGAGCGCAGCCCTGCGTGAGCGTACAGGGCGGTGGGATAAAGGCAGAAGGTGGTCCTGCAAGTACCCTGGGCCGATGCCATGTAGGGCTTTATAGGGCTCTAAATCCTTTATAGGATTTAGAATGTTATTATGAAAATCCAGCTTTGTGGGAGGCATTATGTGTAGATAAATAGTTTTTGATCAAACAGCATTTATAGTATTTCTTTCAACAGTCTGCAGGAGGCTTTTTTGGATACACTTTGGAATACTCTTTACCAATCAAATACCTTCCAGGTATGCTGTACTAAACTTATAATGTACATGAATGCTTATTATCATACAGATTGTACGACAACAAAATACAATGTTTACTGTAACAAACATGTGACTATGAAAACGTGCCATAATTTCACTTCTTAACTTAAAAGAAATATGCTGAATCTCTCTAAACTAGAAAAAATGGAATAAATAAGGAACATTGGAAGACAACCAGAATGCTGAGAGCAAAGCTTTCTATGTTCATTGATTTATTCAATTCTTGTTCTTGTTTTCAGAAATTCATTAACAATGAATCCTGTCAAGCATCCCAACGTCTTTCCAGACTACCAATATTTCCATTCTATAGAGTCTCAATAAAAAAATAATAAGTCCAACCTATGGTCATTATCCCTAGCACTGAGTATGAAACACTGGAATAAGGAACAAAGGATGTCAATCACTGGTTTACCCCCAACAGCCATAAATCCTGAGGTTAAAATTAACACCTGTCATTCTCAATCCACAAAAGAATGAAAGAAATTGCTAGCAGTCTACCTGCAAACTAATTCATATTGCATGAATTTGTCTTGCTGAGTTTATGAAAAGAAAGTTGAATTTTGCAGCCATCAAGCCTTCATTTCCCATTTCTAGTATGAGTCTTTCTCAAGCTTTGCAACTTCATGAGTTGCTGATTTCAACTTTTTCCAGACAGCATTCTGAGGTTGATGAGGGCTAGGAGTTTAGAGCTAGGAGTTCCCTTTAACGTGGAAAAAAAAATCCCCCATGAATTCTGCAAAGTTGTTGAATGTTGATGCATTGCAAAAGAATAAGCAAGCTGTGCTGTAGTTTCAATCTCACCACAGCCAAACAAGAAATAACACCAGCTCAGCACAGTTGATGAGCATAGATGATGTTATGAGATTAGATACATCTGGAACACTTTCTAACCAATCCACAATTCCTCCATGTGGGAGAACAGAATATTTTTGTTTGCCTTTGAGTCCTCCAAGCACAGAGGGCAAGACCGTGTTTTCCTTCAGCTTCAAAGAAGAACTATTATAATGATGGAGTTACTTTACATTCCTTATCTTGATCTGACTGAAGTAAGAAATGGTGCCTCGGGTTACCTTCAGCTATAAATGTGCAGACTCTGCTATAGGAAGCACTGTTTTTCTTGGTCTTCTGTTTTATAGAACATGTAATAAGAGCCAGCAGCTGAAATATTCATAATACTCTATCCTCAGGATTAAGGAGATTTGTATTTTATTTTAATCAGTTTGGTGTTTTGCAACAATGATTCAACAGAAGTGTAATAGTTTTAATAGATATGCTGGCACAAAACTGTTTCCTTATACACAGCCAGATTCATCCTAGGTAGGACAGAACTCAACATTTGTGGAGCTCCTGGAAGTGACTTGATCTTCATTGCCACACAAGAATAAAGTCAAGTAGGCTGGAGCAATAGCTAGCAGGCATTTATTAATTTGAGGCAGGGTACTTATTTTCTGAAATATCAAAAAGTATTTTTTTTCCTTGAGTGATGCTTAACTGATACTTAATGAGCCATGGTGGCGCAGTGATTAGAATGTAATACTGCAACCTAACTCACTGCTCACTCCAGGAGTTCGATTCTGAGTGGCTCAAGGTTGACTCAGCCTTCCATCATTCTGAGGTCAGTAAAATGAGGACCCAGATTATTGAGAACAATATGCTGAGTCTGTAACCGCTTAGAGAGAATGGTAAAGCACTGTGAAGCAGTATATAAGTCTAAATTCTATTGCTATTGCTCTTAACTCCTGTTGTCTTAATACATACCGTATCTCCACACAAATCCCTTGAAGCAGCATAGAAGGACCTTTCCTTTTCCAACTTTTTGTCCACTTCTCAGTTTAGCTTATGGTCCTGATCTTCCCTAAAGCAGAAGAGTCTGCAGGGTGATAATGTCAAAATCGTTAAGAAGCTAGCAAAGTGTTGTAATGTGTTCCTTTTCAATGTAAGAAATAATTTTATTGCATCATTAACCAACACAAGGGAATTGGTGTTCAAATATGCCAAACTAAATTAACAATATGAGAGTAATTAGGAAAGGTACATGCAAACAAAGAAGTTTGGCTGAAAGACAAATAAAAAAATGCTAGGATGCTTATTCAGGCTACACATGTGGAACAAAAAATAAAAACTAGAAATCCAGATAGTATAAACTTTCATCTGGCAAGTGCACACTAAACCATAAAACAAAAAGTTGAAAAATAACCAGTGGTTAATGCTGAGCCAAGCCATTTCAAGTCATCTATTCTAGCTGACAGATTCAGCTCTTCATTCTTTGCTTGATTTTTCATGACGCAAAAGCTTTCAACTTTTTGCGTTATTTCAGGGTTAACGTCATAAAGTAGAAATTTTTACTATTTTTGATTAATCTTGTTTTGCTGATCAGGAATGGTTTAATTACAGCATTTCAATATTCTGTATAAAGCAATGTTCTGTATAAATACAGAATAACATGTCTGATAGTTTCAATCTGTGCAAGTTTTTAAAATGTACTAAACTAAGTTACAGAAAAAATATAAATTCAAAATATATTATCTGCATGTTTGTTCGGTTAAAAGAGTTCAGTTTTAACATTAATCCATTCCTTGATCAACATGTTGAAAACATGTACATGTTTTCATCTTGAAAAAGAGTAACAATTTTACTCTTTGTCAAATCAGTTTTTCTTCTATTGGATGCCATGAAGGAGATACAAAAGTAAGATATCCAAATTCTCAAGACCTATCCAGCTGTGATCATGAACTCCTTTTCTCCTGTCCTAAGGCCACACCAGTCAGGACTTGCTAAAATTAAACGCATGTTGTGTACGGAGATTGAAAATTTTAGCCCAACTGAGAAGTACTGCCTGGAAATAACTTCTTGGTAAGTAGACAGAACTCTAAATCCTGCTTATAACTTGGCATCTGCCAGCAGCTACAGTCTGCTGCTTTGCTTCAGTGCCTCCACATCTCAATAAATCCTTTGCAATTCTGGTTGCTGCCTTGGCTTTTCTTGGTCATTCTTCGTTACTCTTGACTGCTTCTTGTCTCTCTTCATCAGTCTTAGCAGGGCTCATGCTTCTTGCCTCACTCCTGCTTTTGTATTCTGTCTCACCAATAAATCCCATGCAGAGCAAGTTTCAAACTCAATAAGTCCCTAATATTTCATATCTTCCTCAAAAAAAAAAAAATGGTCAGGCCAACCTGAAAGTTGACAATGGAATATTATAAAGCCCAGAACACTTTTCCCATAGAAGACAAAAGTTTTTCTCCTAAGAATTTATTTCAATAACAAAATATCCTGATAAAGAATATTCATTTCCCAGGTTCCATAAAGCAGTTGTTGAATAAAATATCAAATCCATGGGCACTATGGAATCTTAACATAACATACTATACTGCTCTTGGTGCCAATAAAACATGTTAGTTTAGAAGGGTTTATTTTGGAATAGTGCCACTTGGTCATCTTAAATTTTCCTCCTCTACAATTATGATAAAAAAAACTAAAGTAAAATATGTATAGAAACTGTGAAGAGTGTTTTATGAAACATCACTTTTCTTCTATAACCCAGCAGTCCCACATTTGGGAGGCGGGGTGTTTACACTTGGAGTTTTGAGGCCATGATATGTGCACTCTCCCAATATAGGCATGAACCAAAAAGCCTACATAGGGATTAAAGGAGTGACTAAATTGGTTGATGTGACAAGAGAATTCAATAATTTTAAGCAACAATAACATGTAGCATCACTGAATTTTGTCCTGTATCTGCTGTGTGAATCAAAAGGAGAGAGGAATCCATTTGACCTTCCTCAAATGGCATCTCAACTACAAAGTTGAGAAACTACACCCATCTCCATATGGACAGGATTTCCAGCAGAATGGTAAATAAATTTTAAGCCATGGGGTGAAGTTCAATCCTATTTTTGTTTCCAGATAGTGCATGAGAGAACAATATTGGAAAAACAAGAGAATTTCTGTCACTTAGTTTACATGCTGCTGAAATAAATGAACCTGATCTGACTCAGAAAAAAATACTATGGCTCCTATTATTTTATGTTAAATATTTATTTCTTGTTTTCAACTATTTTCCTCAAACCTGTTAGGTAAAACTTATTTCATTCCTCCCACATCAGTAAAACAGCAGGATATAAAAGTGAATTTCTCATTAGTTTTGAGGCATGTGTGTAAGTACTCTGTTTTCCATTGCAGAATCTTCTCTAATATTATAGCATCTATAGCAGGGATCCTCAAACTTCGCAGCTTTAAGACTTGTGGACTTCAACTCCCAGAATTCTCCAGCCAGCATAGCTTCTTCTCATGGTAAATCAGTAAGTTTAAGTAAGTTTAAGTAGCTGGGAAGTTTGCAAAATGAAGGAAAAGATAACATGTCATCTTCCAATATAGTCTAAATAAATTCTAAGGCTTCCTAAGAATAAAGTAGAAAAGCCAAACCATTTTCATAGAGAAGTACATTTTCAAGAAATTTAACATAGCTTTTTGCACAATATCTACTCACATATCTCTTAAACTCTTAAAATGTTGCCTTGTGCAGCTACAATTACTGAAGTACTGACTGTTTAGTTATTTCTAAGCCAGTAGTTTCCTTGGTCACTTCCAGATCATGGCATTTCCATCTCCTGAGTCTTAATAATCCATACTGAAATCTGTTCTGAATATTTATAGATTTTTTAAAACTTGTTTCAGATCTAAAGTATGCTGTTACTCAAATTCTTTAAATCACTGTTTCTCAACCTTGGCCATTTAAAGATATGTGAACTTCAACTCCCAGAATTCCCCAGCCAGCCATACTCCCAGCCATGCTGGTTGCAGAATTCTGGAAGTTGAAGTCCACATATCTTGACGTGATCAAGGTTGAGAAACACTGTTTTAAACACTGTCCAGTCGGCATGTTAGTGAGTATGGAATTTGCAAAGGTAAGTCAGTTAGTGTTTTCCTTTTATCCCCCCAAGTTTTCTAATTGCTAAGTATTCTGTGAGGTTGTCTACAAGTCTGATCCCATGATGTATCAGTTTGTGAATTCAGAAGAAGCTAGACATCTTTCCTTTTAAAAAGAAAATAAAAATTACATTCTCTCCCATCATCCTTGCCCTGCCTCTCTCTCAATGTATTTGTGTAAATTTTGCTGGTAGTTTCTCAAAAATATCTTTATTAAAATGAATAATGGGGATAGGAAAAGGTGATTGTAAACAAACACACAAACAAAGAAATTAATTGAAAATCTTAAAGGATGTTTCGTCTCCATGACACCAGACCTCTACTGCAGTCTTAAACCATGCAAATGGTTGAAAGCAGCATGACTGAAAATTAGCATTTGAGAGCATTTACAAATGACTCTGACCAAGGCAACACATTGTATCACAAAACTAGGAGTGGGGAAGGAAGAATGATGAACAAATAATGCATGTAGAAATATCAGAATATGGAAAGTGCCATGAGCAATCTATTAAACCTCTACGAGATCTAGGAAGGGTAGATGGAAAGAGAAGATAGAGTGTAGCTGCTATGTAAGTGTGGATTGTGGAACACAAAATTCTCTCCAATGGGAAAATATACTGTCTCTGTGGGTGGAGTAATATATGTCAAGGTCCAACAAAACAAAGAATATTGGACTGAAAAAGAGGAGGCGTTGATGCCATAAAAATTGCCAGCAAATGAGATTGTTTGCTGTAGCTGGACAAAAAGGAAACCTGAAAATATGTCTTATCTTAATATCAGTTCCATGCTTTATCCTCTGGGAATATACTCACAATACAGAGAGCATTTATGGTGATTGTTACTCAGGCAGCTTTAAATCTCAGACTGTGACTCCCGGTGGTTTATATCTGAAACGTTTTATTTTGGTTGCATTAGAAATTCAGATTTTAACATTGACTTTGAATCCAAAATCAAAGCTATCTTTGTCAACTCTTATTTAAAATATATTATTGGTTTAGTTGTGTTTGTGAAAGAAGATTATGTCCCAATTGCATGCCTTGATTGTCCATTTCTTCTTTTCTTTGCTCAGTCTCTCAGCAAAGCAAGTTCTTTTGAACTTCATCTACGTTTATTTTCACTTGCTTTAGAACATTTTTTCCCGTTGAGTACTTTTCAAATTCAAATTGTATTAGGTAACCACAAAATACGGTGCCTCATTCAGTATATTGCTTCATTCAGCTTTTTCCTTAAAACCACATCACACAAACTTGTTGATGTTAAAATATGTTTATCTTTTTATTTCATTTTTCTTTTGTGCTTCAGTGAAATAAAAATAGCACAATTCAAAAATTGCTAAAGTCGATCAGTAATCAAACACATATATATTACTGTTTGTATCTCTTAGCTCAGTGTATAAATAACAGGCTTAAAAGCAAAGGTCGATGTTATTCATGATAAAAAGTATGCAAATTCTAGCAGATATGGGAAATATCTTGCCTTTTTAAACAAACATTTAATGTTTAATGATTCTGTCATTTCTTCATTGTTGTTTATATCAGTAATTCATAGGAATGAGTTTATTTTGTATTTCTTATAAGCAGATCATTGCTCGTTCACATCAACTGAATCTATCCACTTAATCTCAAAACTAAGATATATAGAAACTCACCCACATAAACTTCATTGCGATAAAGCTCATAGATCCTATTGACTCATGATTAAGTATCAAATTGGGCAAATTAATTACTTATATTTTTATTTGTAATAGTGCATCATTATCATTGGCATACTTCAGTCTCAAAACACTATGGTTTAGTGCTCTGGAAAGAGGTCCTAAAACAGCATCTAGTGTGACTAAAAAGGCCAATTTGAGACTGGCAATTCCTTCCACACTGAGGGGAGATACATTCTGTCCCCTGCCCAGCCCCCAGATTTCACTGGTTCTGGGACTGCCTCTTTGCCTCAGTCTGCCAAACAAGTGTCTCTTCAAACTGGAGAAGGCCATGCTGCGTCTTTAGCCTCCAAGCTGAACGATCAGAGGTCAAGAATCCCCAGTTGTTAATGTCCATTCCAAAAGCCTTTAGATCCGTCTTGCAGATATCCTTATATCACAACTGCTGTCTCTCTCGAGGCGCTTTCCCTGCACTAATTCTCCCTATAGGAGATCTTTCAAAATCTGACCATCAGCCATTCTCATGACATGCCCAAGCGAGCATAGACATCATCGTTTCAATAGTATAAACATGCTAGAAATTCCAGCACGATCCTATTTGGAACTTTGTCATGCCAGGTGACACCAAGAATACGTCGGAGACAGCACATATGAAAGGTGTGTGTGTGTATGTATGTATGTATGTATGTATCTCCGCTGTATGTAAAGAGTCCAAGACTCACTGCAGTACAAGAGTGTGCTCAGGACACAAGCTCTATAGACCTGGATCTTTGTATGTTCCATCAGCTTCTTATTAAGCCATACTCTCTTTGTGAGTCTGGAAAATGTGGTGGGTGCTTTACCAATACGTTTATTCAGCTCAATATCTAAAGAGAGAGTGTCAGAGATAGTTGAGCTGAGGTTCACAAAATCATGGATGATCTCCGGTTCTTGTGCAAAGACTGTAATACAGGGAGGTGAATCTACATCCTGACCCATGACTTATGTTTTTTTCAGGCTGATTGTTAGTCCAAATCTTCACAGGCCTTGCTAAAACAGTCCATAAGTTGTTGAAGGTCTTCGGCAGTGTGAGCAGTAATGGCATACTAAATAGTGCATAATGGAAATAAAAATAACCTATGTTATAAACCGATAGCTATGAGACAAAATAAATAAACATAAATAAATATTTCTAAGTTTGGCAAAAAGTCCATGCAAAGTCCATGCAAAAAGCATCGCATCCATGCAAAAAGCATCACATATATTTTCCACAAATATATGTATATATACATACACAAGCATTTTATTTCACCACAAATAATCCATACTTTCACTATTTTGCTATTTATTTATTACATTTTCTCCTTTCTATAAACCCCAATTATTGATAATTGAAACTACAAAAAACATATCCAGTAAAAAGTTATCTAATATAATCATAAAATCCAAAGTCCATCAATTTAAATGTCATTGCAGATGTTTCATGACCCAAGTTGAAGATGATTCATGACCCAATTACAGATGTTTCATGATCCAACTTGAAGACGTTTCATGACCCAATTAGGTAATGTCACCAGTGCTAGAAGAGAATGAGATTTATGGAGAGGAGAAAGAAGAGAAGAAAAACTGGGATATGTGGTGCTCTCTAAAGTTGGTTGTTTTCTTGCAGATGTTTCATGACCCAACTAGGTAACATCATGAGTTAGAGTGGGGTTTATGGAGTGGAAAGGGAAGAGGAAGAAGAGGATGATACAGAGGAAGAGCTGGACTGTGGGGTACATGGTGCTCTTTGAGGTGTTTTCTGTTTTTTTTTTCCTGCAGATGTTTCATGACCCAACTAGGTAACATTCCAATAAGATGCAGTTCACTGAGGAGAAAAGTGAGGCCCTTCACTTAGCCAGGAAAAATTAAATGTATAAATATAGAATAGGAAGTATCTGTCTCAAAAGTAGTAACTGTGAAAGGGATCTTGGTGTCTTAGTTGATCTCTGCTTAGGTATGAGTCAGCAATATACTGCACCTGCCAAAAAAGCAAATGTAGTTGTAAGCTGCATCAACAGAGGGATAACATCAAGATCATGGAAAGTGATAGTGCCAGTTTATGCTGAGGCCCTAGAAAGAGAAAAAACCAACAAAAATGATTAGGGGCTTGGAAGCTAAAATGTATGATGAATGTGCAAGGGAACCAAGTATGTTTAGCCTAATGAAGAGAAAGTTCAGGAGAGAAATGATAAGCAGTCTTCCAATATTTCATTTTTGTGTATAAGCATGATTAGCAATAATTCAATTTAATTGGACTTTCACATTTTGATCTTTTGCACCTGATCTTTTGCATATGACAGTTGGTCTAGTTCAGCATTTCAGCCATTATACCACATAGTCAGCAGATATAATCTGTTTCTTTTCAGTTTGACCTAAAGAGACAAATGAGAATTTGGCTTGGTGGCATTTTTACAAGAAATTGCCAACATTTTCTTCATAAACAAGAAGATGGAGTGAACTTTAGAATTTTCTTTTTAAAATAATTGGATAAGAAAGTGAAAGTGAAAGAGACAGATTGTCCACCAGTAGGTAGTAAATAAAGCCCTTTTCCAGATGTCAGTATTCTTTGAAACCCAGCCTTTTTTCCCTCCCTTTACTCCGCATCAGTAATGAGGACCCTGATTATTCTTCATCAAACTCTCTGACCCTCCACTTGAATCCCCATGAAACTCTGAAACATGCAGCAGATCGAACAGAGCAAAATGAACCACTGGCAGCTTCTTCCCATTCACAAACACCCCCCCCCCACACACACACAGTGTTTTCTTTAACCAGATTAAATATTTAAATCAATACCACATCCAATTCTGTAGTCATTTTGTTATTTATGTTAATATTGAATTCAATAAAAGTCCACATTTTAGAATGCCTTTCAATTTATTTTATGTCACAACAGCAGCTATAATTTTGGTATGCTATTGACAAGCTTTGCCTGATGTCCTTTTAAAAAGAGAAGTACTTTCTCTCTCCTGTTCTG
>JANHFM010004947.1:63891-78314 GCA_032468115.1 Grayia smithii | reverse complement strand
TAGGGTGGAGGCAGTCCAGACCTTGGGAGGTAGCTGGTTCCAGAGAGCCGGAGCAGCCACAGAGAAGGCCCTTTCCCTCGGGCCCGCCAGCTGGCGTTGTTTAGCTGACAGAACCCGGAGAAGACCAACTCTGTGGGATCTTACCGGTCTCAGGGAGATGCAGGGTAGGAGACAGGTCTTCTAGGTCTTGACTTAACTGAAAAAGATAATGTTTTCTAAAAGGAAGCTGATCTATTTTCTGAATAGGGTTAAAAGGCATTTAAAAATTTATGCAAAAATACACTAAATGATTTGCAAGGGGTTTCTTGTTGAGATCATTTGCACGTTTACATTTATAAATCTCTCTAGGTCTTTATTTTCTATTTTATGGTTGCAGTCATCTGTAGCTGGTATCTTGTTATAATTTTGTATCACTCCATCTTTTGCAGGCACTATTCCTGGCCCAATTCTTTTTGGTATCTCAATAGACCATTCTTGCACTCTCTGGTCTATAGATAGATGTGGACGTAAAGGAGCATGTTGGACCTATAATAATACCAAAATGGCATATTTGCTATTTGGTATAAGTAAGTGTCTTTGTTTTCCTTAAAAATGATGAAAATATGCTGGAGGGATCAGCTTACACTTTTATAATTTACTTTATTCTCTCACTTCTTTGGTTTGGTATTTAAACAAAATATTTGTTAAAACAGTGTTTTCTGATCTTCAATGTCTAAAACAGTTTTTGGCAACATTAAGATAGATGGACTTCAACTCCCAAAATTCCCTAGCCAACCATGCATGGAGAGGAGAAGTAATTTTCTTCTGTGCATAGAACCGAGTGTCCTGCCCTCTTTTGGTAGGCAGATCTTTCGCTCCATTCCTTTAATGACTCGCACAATCACTTGACTGCACTTGGGAGAGCCACATTAGTGCTCATTGAGCAAGGCAATCATGTGGGCATCTCACTTAATGACTGCAATTACTTATGACTGTAATGGGAGGCTCCATTATGGTCATAAGTTGAGAACTACCTGTTGTAGAGATCACCTCGTAAATTGTCTAACTGAACCAATTCAAGCCCATAACCATAATTATTTGAAATTTATATTGAAACAATCTAATATTAATTAATTACAGGCTGAATGGATCAAACACCAATTTGGCAGTTTTAATCAAAGAAAAGGATTAATTGGCAGAGATCAGAGCATGGGAACTCCTATGTAATTTGCAAGTCTTGTTTCTTCAGACTTTTAAGCAGTGCAGATCATGTGATAAGGATACATATAAAATCGATTGATATAATAACAGCTTAGAAGACTGTGTTTTTTCCCCCTCTTAAAGCAAGAAGATAAATTAATACCAATGTTTAATTTATTTTTTGTTTAATTTATTTTTGCAGGTGCATGTTCCAAAGCAGTTTCTCTAATTTTTACTATCATATCATATGTGTTATATAAGCCTCCCCCAGATATTATTGCAGATTCGAAGACAGATCAAACAACCACGTCAGTACGTCTTTGAATGAGGAACAAACTATTCTTTCTAGAGAAAGTCAAAGAAAAAATCTCAGTGATGTCCAATGGCAGCTGTAACTTCTGAGTACCAGCACTGGAGGACTCTAAGCAAGTCATTTAATTCTTTTTTTAAAAAAAATAAATAAACACTTTTACTTTAAATCCATTTTACTTCAAGTGTATCTCAGTCACATGAAATTCTTTACTCTCTCAAGAGAATAGTATGATTTTTGTAGTGTAGAATGTCTAAATATTTTAACCAAAAATAAAACTTTAGAAACTCATTTAATTGGTTGTAGGACGATAAGAGATTTCCATAGGACATGGAAGTACTTTGATAAGAAACAGCATCTCCAATTTTGGCCTGTAAAAGGCAAGCTCAATCTTTCAATCTGAGTGCCATCATTTTGCCTGTTAGGACTCAGGACACTGAGAGGATTATGAGCCAGGATAAAAACAAAATGAAATAAAATTAAATCTGTTAACATGATTACTAACCAAGTGGTTACTAATTTTTCACATTAATACATTTTAAAATTATACCTTTATGTATTTACCTCCCCATTTCTACTCTGGTAAGTACTCAAAGGCAGCTTTCAAAATTAATGTCCCCACGTCAAAATATCAGATTGTTCAAGTGTCTATGAAGATTCTCAATCATCCAGGTCATGATTGTCTTAAAGATGCTTTTTCAAGAGGCAACTGGACTTTCTGGTTTTTCTTTGAAGATGCTTCATTTCTCATCCAAGTGGTGGAATTCCCCACCATACACTCAGAGCTGAAGAAGCTTCTTGGATGAGAAGCAAAATGTCGTAAAAGAAAAATTTCCCAAGATTAAAAACATTTACTAAAATTAACCCTAGCATGTAGACTTAAACCATTGAACAATTAATTTTCTAAATGCTGAAAGAGTGGAAGCCAAAGTATTATTCCCGAGAAAATACACTGTATAATGTGGGAACAACACAGAAGGGAGGTCCAATTCCATGTCACAAAAATTGACCTTTTAAAGGTCATCTTCATAAGAGCAGTCCTTCAGATAGTGAGATCTAAGCTGTTTAGGATTAGGGGGATCAATGCCAACACTGGGGGCATTGATTAAAAGACCTCCAAGGTCCCTCCCAACCTGTTGGGAAGTTCTATTCTGTTACTTTAAATTGTGCCAAGTAACAAACAACTGGCCCTATACAGATATTTTGATATAGATACCATATAATGCTTGACCCAATAAAGTCTAGTTGTCCATTTTTTTTTGCTCCAAATGCAATTTCTGGATATTTTTCAGAGGTAGGCCCACATTACGTATAGGGATAGTCATGATAGGATATAATCAAGGCAGGGATAGCCATCATGAAATTTGACTGGTTCAGAACAGGTCCCAGCTGATATATTAGGTATAATTATTCAGAAGTGTTGTTTACTTCAGCTACCATGTATGAATCCAATGACAGCTTAGAATCAAAGACCATTCTCAGATAGAAAACTTATTTTTTCTATGGGAAGTGGATCTCCATCTGAAAGATGCTGGATGTCAATTCCCACATACATTTTCCTATTTACCAACAATATCACCATCTCCTCCAAGTTTTACTTCAGTATATTTTTCCTCATTCAACCTTCTTGTAACCTTGGAGTTGGGTGAGATAGATGAGGATAGTTTAGGTTGGTCAGCATGACACACTCTTTTAAAAGTTCAGCTGAATTTCCCCAAGAAGGAATCCTGATCAAAGATTGTCAGTCCTGGTCTTGGGCAGTAGTCCTCTGACACTACATCCTAGACATGGCTTGGCAGTACTAGAGCTATTATAAGTGATGCCTTCATCACCCAGTCCTGCCAGGCAGTCTAAATAGATATAATGAGATTGAAGAAGTCCAACAGTTTATATTATTCCCTTTCAGTTTCTGACAGAAGTCATCTACCAAGGGAACCAGTGTCATTTCCTTACCACGACCAACTGAAAGGCTAATTCATATAGTGGTAGAAAACTAGTATCATTCACATCTGTCTGAAGTTGTAAGGCCTCTATTTTCTTGTTCACCTTTCCCGAAACTAGAATATTTTGAGAATGACCTATAATAATACAGATCTTTAATGTCAAGGAACTTTCTCATTAGTAAAAGCATTATTACTTCCTCTTGCAAAGAGATACAGATCACTTCCTTGAAGATCCATTTAATCAATCAAGGAGAAGTCCAGGATTATAGCCAATTTAATCATCTGGAAGCACAAATTACAGATTACGCCATTACTAGGTTACAGCCCTTAGATCTGCCCTAAAGCTGGTATGAAAACTGAGACAGATCTAATCAACTTGGTTTACTAAGAACAATGGGAGTCTCCCACACTGAGCCAATAAATGTTTCACCACACTCAGAAATCAAAACTGGAGTTCTCCAACATTATTCAAAATGGTCTTGGGCCATTTCTGAGCACTTGATGAGCTGTGACTAAGACTTTCAGCACTGAGGTATTAATTTCAGCACTCATAGCATTTCAAGTATTCCCTTAATTCATAAATGCTAAGTGACATTTTGGCCTATATTTATAAGAAATCTCTGGCTGTAGGTATTATGAGAGACCATTGTTATTTGCATTTATGAAGCATGGAATACTACCCTGCTAAAGTGTTCATCTACGTATTCTGTTTCATACTGTTATCCGACAATGGTTTGGATTGTTAATAGCAAATGGGCATTGTAAATAAGACTGTTGAATGGAAGTTTTAACTGCAACATGTAAAGAAGGTACTAGATCAGGGAAAGCATTTAACTTAATCTGTCTCTCTCCTCTCCCTCTCCCCCCCCCCTCTCTCTGTGAGAGAAAGACTGTGTATGGCAAAATAGTTTTATTACTTTAAATGTACTTTAAATATATATAAATATGTTATCAATTTTTTTGGAGAATATGTTTATTATATTAGTGGTTGACTCTGTGGACAGTTTTGTAACATCATTGCAAAACGAAAAGAAAACCATCTGACCTCATTTTAAGCAAATTAAAAAAATGTGGAGGTGCCTTCAATATTTTAACCTTGAGGTATGTATATAATTGGTGGCTCCTCCAGCATTCTTACATTTCAGAGATTTGCCTTTGACTTCTACATAGAAATATGATACTGCACTTTTCAAATTGCTTTGGAGCTCCCCCTTATGATTTAGAAAAGGTACTGTATTTTGTTCCAAAATAAATCTTTTTAAAGTTGCTTACTTGAAAGCAGCAGATAGTTCCTTATAAACCTTGTTATGCACATTTTTCTATAGAGACTATTTTTGACTGTTTTAAACACCTTTATTTCAAAATATTTAAATTTCAGAAGTATTTGGAAGCATGCTTATAAATAATGACATAGATAATAATTTATCAAACTTGCATGCTGCCCAACTCTCAACTACTGTGAACATTGAATAGAAGGAATATCATAGCATCTTTCAGCCTGCCTTATCCCCATTTTAAACCTTATATCAATTTATCCACTCTGCGCATCTGAGGAAGTGAGCCTCAGCCAAGAAAACTTTTGACTTTTAATAAAATGCTTTAGTTGGAAAAGATGCTACCAAACTCCTTCTGATTAATGTCACCATAGACTAACATAGCTTTCCTCTACAAGATAATCAGATTGTATTGCCAGAAAATCTTCTGTGAATATGAAGATATTCTGTCTTCCATAGAAAACTGTTCTATCTGCAGTCAATAAGCTGTTCTTTAAAACTTTCCAGTCTGCATCTCCCCGGCTTCTGTTGAGTGCTGACATGTAGTATGTCAGGAATATATTTTCTGAAACAAAGAAATAAAAGGCAATAATTTATGCAAATAATCTGAATGGACAGCATTCAGTTGTGTCTAAATATTTTTTGCACAATATTTTAAATGAAAGAGGCATTTATTTTAGATAATCGTGCAATGCAAATGATTTTGAAATTTTACTTTGTTCAGTGAGAACCTATGTAATTTATTTATACTGATTAAAGCACTTTTCAAAGTTGGCATTAATGTATTTGGATTGTGGACTCTGTTATCCTTGCAAATGACTAACCCTGGAGATAAAATGGAGGATAGGAATATATGTGGACACCACACATGATGTTTGTAGCCCTGTCTTGGCTCTATGGTACCTAAACAACCAGTGTTGTTTTATGGACTCTATTATCCTTGCAAATGACTAACAATGGAGATACAATGTAGGCAACGGAGTATTTGTGGACACCCATGTGTCTTCCAGATTCTCCATGCTATGACTTTCAAAAATATATGCATTTCAAATTCTGAAGAATGAGAAGCTACATGCAGCAAAGCACCATCTTATCTATATCGTCCATGTCTATATCTGTCTTTGACTCTTACAAATGCCCCATACCATAAAAATAAGGGGTAAGTGCAGTTTAGTGCTTTGTTTGAAGATGTGTCTATTTACCCAGAATGACTATGACTAAATGTTGACATAAATTTAAGTTACCTTCACTGGTGTCCCTGGAGTGTAAAAAAAAAAATTCAAGATGGCAGCCTCAGTAGAGTAACTAAAGCTCTGTCTATTTTTTTATGTATGTCACCTGCAACACACACACAACAGGCACGGCTTTGATTATATCATAAAGACCATCATCTTAACTTTTTAAAACATACCTACACCCCCCTGACCACCTTAATTCAATCCAACACATTACCCTTACACCACCTCAAAAAAGTCTAATTGTCCTTGGCATGATCATATTTATTTGCCATTGATAGTAGTTGATTCAAATAAAATGGAATTAGTCTTGCAATTATAATATTGATATGTGTCCACTTGCCTTTCATTTTTATTTTACATTTTTATTGTTAAAAAGACCCAAGCTCCAATAAAGAATTAAAAGTCAGACTTACCGACACCAGTTAGATACTTTTCAATGAAGATTTTTTTTTAACAAAAATGTGAATGTATTTTTCTTTGAAAATGACTATAAAGATAAGAAAGTCCAATGTATGTGTATGGGGTGAGATTGGGGAGGAAGCAAAGGAATTATTTCATCCATCAATTAATATACATTCAATTTTACTTGGAGATATTTTTTTCATCAAACAAGAAACAAGATCACAGCACCTTGGAACAACACCAGAAGTAAATATGTCTTTACATATGCTTGTTTTAGACCAGGGGTGTCAAACTCACATCGTCATGGTGTCATTATGTGACTTATCATGACTTCCCACCCCCTTCGTTTCACTTGTGTGGTGCATCTGGTCCATGGGCCCAGAGTTTGACAGTCCTGTTTTAGACAAAAGAAGTGTACTTCCATGAGGTATCATTCTGTTACCCAATTCCTATGCAACAACTGGAAAGCAACTCAAACTCTCAAACTCCCAAATCACAAAGCAAAAGAGTTTCATTTTGACTTGTTCTGCAGAAACAGAACTTCCACCTTGTTTTGCAGTGTAGATTTGAGGAGATACTTTGCTTCAAAGATCATAGCAGAGAAACACCTCTTTAAACTTTGCACAACTCCACAACTATTGATAACACTAAGCAAATAACGATTACTGGTTTCCGATTACTGGTCAACAGGTGGTGCTATTGCCTCTTGTAATGTTTGGTAGCTAAGTATTTAGGGTTTGTTCATTTGCAAAAAAAATCTCAGCAAATATAGTACATATAATACTTTCTCATGAAAGCTCCTACCATTTTTTAAAATCAAGACTTTTCTCTAATAACACCCCCACCCCCACCCCCACCAAATCACTTTTAGTGTAACTGAAAGACAGGTTACCTGCTCAGCTTTAGCTCTGCACTCAACAGATGCTGAGGAAAGGACTAAGCTCAGCATATATGAACAACAGTTGCTGTTCTTGCAATTACTATTGTTAGTATTTCTTGGGATCTCAGCGTGCAGCAGCAGAAGTAACTTGGCTAAAAGCAAACATCACAAAAATAAATAAAACCACTTCTGAACTTTCGCACTAGGAGGGAGAGCATGGATCCTAAAAACAAGGAATGTTACCTTTTTTGTCAAATGTTGCTATTCTGTACCACTGTACAAAATGTTTGGAAATTAATCACCTAGACAGGTCTGGAATTCTGTACATCACCGAGATAACGCTCTGAAACAAGGAGACTGGTCAAAAATTGATGTCACGAGACTCAGAGTGATTTACTGCTAACCGATTGGAAGAATTCCAGAAGCCATGTTCTGCATACTTTCCTTAACTGCTCATTCTTTGCAGTCTAATGAAAAGAATTAAATAAAATGAGTCTCAGCAGTCTGCCCATTGACATTATAATGCTCCAAAACCTGAAGACAATGGGACCAAGTTTGATGTTGGGGAGAAGTGTTGGGGAAATGAAACAGATTGAAAAAATGATCAAGGTCTTTGGAGACAAAAGTCAATAGTACTCTTCCTCTTAAACGTAACAATGTTATAACATCAATTTTCTCTCTTGACCCTATAGCACTGCCTGTTCTCATCCCTTGTCTGCGTGTGAATAGCCTAAAGTTATTAGCTATTCTCAGCAGTGGGTTTCCAATATTTTTATCACTGGTTCGCCCCACACATGTGCGCTCGCTTTGTGCATGAGCCTTCCGTGCATGCGCCCGGCCTCAAAAACATCCCTAAATAGGACATCATAGAGCCAGGGTGGGTAGGTGAACCGGTACGAACCAGCTGAATACCACCTCTGGCTATGCTGAAATAAAAGTAATTTCTCCTTCCCTCTCCTCCACTCTAATTTCAACATATGTTAAAACTGTAGCATTGTCAGACCAGAGATGAGTTTTGGGAGTGATCTTCCCCTTACTTTGTATTCACTAGCCATGCTTGGCATAACCGTTTATTTCCAGGCATTGGAAATTGGTTTCTTCTGAATTCTCCTTTTTCCTTAGAGCTCATTTTCTTTCCCGGCTTCCAACAAGGGAGAAGATAGAAGAACAGAATTCCACTGTTTCATATGAAGAACTAGGATTCTTCTAGCACTATTGCACTTGAATAGTATTCTGACCTATACCTTTATTTTTTGATGCAACAAACCTGTTTTCCTTGTTACAATATCCATGGCAATGGTCAAGAACCTCAAAATTTAAAAAAAATATCAAAAGTCAACACAGTTCTAGGCTGCCTAAACAGAGGGATAGAATCAAGATCATGTGAAGTATTAATACTACTTTATAATGCCTTGGTAAGGTCACACTTGGAATACTGTATCCAGTTTTGGTCACCACAATGTAAAAAAGATGTGGAGACTCTAGAAAAAGTGTGGAGAAGAGCAAGAAAGATGATTAGGGGACTTGAAGATAAAGCATACAGAACGTTTGCTGGAACTGGATATGTCTAGTCTTATGAAAAGAAGGTCTAGGGGAGACATGATAACAGTGTTTTGATATCTCGGGGATTGCCACAAAGAAGAGGGAATCAAACTATTTTCCAAAGCACCTGAGGGTAGAACAAGAAGCAATGGGTGGAATATAATCAAGGAGAGAAGCAACTTAGAACTAAGGAGAAATTTCCTGACAGTTAGAACAATTAATCAACTTGCCTCCAGAAATTGTAAATGCTCCAACACTGGAAGTTTTAAAGAAGAGATTAGATAATCATTTGTCTGAAATGGTGTAGGGTTGCTGCCTAAGCAGGGGTTGGACTAGAAGAGCTCCAAGGTCCCTTCCAACTCTGTTATTCTATTCCAAAATGGTGAATGTAAATAGCAATAGCACTTAAACTTATATGCCACTTTATAGTGCTCTGCAGCCATCTCTAAGTGGTTTATAGAGTCAGCATATTGCCCCCAACAATCCAGGTGTATCAACCGCAGGAGGATGGAAGGCTGAGTCAACTTTTAGCCAGTGAGAATTGAACTGCTGGCAGTTGGCAGAATTAGCCTGCAATACGGCATTCTAACCATTGCACACCACAGCTCTCCATGACAGATGGAAGTACTGTCTGTTTTTAAGTTATGTTGCAGGTATCCCGTGAAAAAAATCAGGGCATGACTTTGATCATTCATTCTGCCTACCATTTTGTCATCATGAACAGCTCTTTAGACTTTCTTAGTCCAGAAAATAAGGAGGGATATATTGAATAACGAATATTATTGTTGAATATATTATTGAATAATAATATTATTGAATATTATTGTTTATTCACCACCTTCCTCATATGGTCAGTTTCAATTGCCCTCTCTCCACTCTCAAGGGATGTTCCCTTTGAAGGAGAAGATTTGGTTCCTTACTAGCTAGTCAATTTTATTCTCTACTCAGAGGACAAAAACAATACAAGACCATGCAGTGTATTCTGTCCTCTGCTTCTGTCCTCTGTGTGCTTCTGTCCTCTGTCCTCTGTGTGGATATTTGTTCCCTGATAAGTGTCTTATATTTGAAATTGTTTTAATTTGCAGTGTCAAAGGGAGTACAGGAGGACAAGCTTTTCTATGGAAAGCTTCTTCACCATAGAAAAGCCTAGGCAACCTTGTGAGGTGAAATTCCAACTCTGCATGCTGCAAAGCCCTGATAGGTGTCCATTTTCCCCTTAGCTGGTAAAATGCTGAAGGAGGAAAGCACCAAAGCCAGAGGAGAAATCCAGTTACGGTGCCTTTAACAAATGGCACAGCCAATCAATATAACCCCGTTCAACAGTGACTCAGAACAGCTGCACCATAGGCATGATTGGGATGGGTAATGGTGACAGCAAATGTTGCATGTTGAACTCAGTGGTGGAGGAAAAGCCCAGAGAGAGACAAAGAGAGACAGATTTCCTAATCAGCTCTGGCAACAATTAACAATGATGTCTCTGCTCCGCTGACTGCTTCTGATGTTAGTTTTTCCTTCATGGTTGAAATGGGCCTTGCATAGTGACTCTAATTTAGGAAGGAACCTGTAAGATGGGTAGCCTGAACACACCCATGAGTAAGGCAAGAATTAGATACTGTATGTTCTTAAAGCCAAACTTCCTCCTCTAATTGGTATAGTAATTTGTCATCAAGGGATGGCATATAGATAATCATTGACTTATAACCACAATTCAGCCCAATATTTCTGTTGCTAAACAAAACAGTTCTTAAGCGAGTTTTGCCCCATTTTACGACCTTTCTTGTCACAGTTGTCAAGTAAATCACTGCAGTTGTTAAGTTAGTAAGGCGGCTATTAAGTGAATCTGGTTTCCCCATTGACTTTGCTTGTCAGCAGGTCACATGGCCTTGGGACACTGTAACCATCCTAAATATGAACCTGTTGCCAAGCATCTGAATTTTGATCATGTGACCATGGGGATGCTGCAATGGTCGTAAGTGTGAAAGCTGGTCATAAGTCACTTCTTTGCGGTTGTAACTTTGAATGGTCACTAAACGGTTGTATGTCAAGTATTCTTTAGAAGGTTGTTTAGGCCCTTTTAGCAGCTCTTCCCCTGCAAATGTCAACTTCTCTGTATTTGTTTCTGTGAGCTGTAACCATTTTAATGAGAAAAGAGTTTTTGGAATGTG
Organism: Grayia smithii; assembly: GCA_032468115.1. Lineage (NCBI taxonomy): Eukaryota > Metazoa > Chordata > Lepidosauria > Squamata > Grayiidae > Grayia > Grayia smithii. The sequence continues at coordinate 67,381 of JANHFM010004947.1, read as the reverse complement.
TGTGTGTGTGTGTGTGGGGGGCATTTGTGAAAAACAGCACTTCATGTTAGACATTATTGACTGGTTTTGCTTTTGTTCCAAAGCTGCTTGTCTTTTCTTAATGCTCCTTGTTTCAAATTATCAAAGAAAAAGTCAAGCAATAAGGTGCAAAAGAATCCAGTCTTTCTTGTCTTCTCATTGTAGAAATGATTCTTAAAATCTTAATATATATGTTCTGATTTCACGTATAGATTCTTTTCTGCACATTCATATTTAATTATTTTCTCTGGAGAGAGAGAGGGAGGAAGGGAGTGAGAGAGGAAGGGAGACAGACAGACAGACAGACAGACAGACAGACAGACAGACAGAGACAGAGACAGAGATCATATTAACAAATTCTGCCGTTAGAACTACAGTGGTCCCCAAACTTTCTGGTTTGGTGGCCCCATGAGGTGGGGGGAGAGGGAATGGTTCCGTGTGAGTGGCAGGTGTGCACATGATCAAGCCCTTTGTGTGAGTGCCCATTGCTTGGGCAAGTGGAGCTGCAACCACGAGTGTGAGCACCCACTGTGTGCACTTGGCTGTTGCTTGTGTGGCCTGGTTCTGAGTAGGCCATGGCTCACTAATGGTTTTCAGCCTGGGAATCCCTGAGTTAGAAGGAAGGACAGTGCACTCAATGAAATTGTTTGAAGGAAGGTTGGAAGTGGTAAACAGCATTTGTTAATAAAGCATTTATGCATGGTATTTTTTAAAGGTTTCATTTATTACAAAATGGATGCAAGAATGGAAGTAGTATATCTTCAAAGGTAAAGCACATCTTTTACGCACAGTCAGTGTCAGATTCAGCACTTGGCATTTTAAAACATGGCTGAAAAAGACTCCTTTTTGAGAGACAATATCAAAATTCGAACTTAAGCAATTAAATAATCTGACTTTGTGACTCTGAGTACATATCATTCTAAATCATGGGCTGTCAAACTCCCAGCCCATGGGCTGGATGCTTCACGTGCTGGACATGCCCACGCCCAGTTTAGCGAAGAAGAAAAAAGTCCCAACACCATCATGTGATACCACCAGGACAATGTGAATTTGACACCCCTGCTTTAAGCCATAATCCCACTGAATCATATTTGGTTCAATTTGCTTTTGGTTTAAGACATTATGTGACTCTATAAACTATGGACTATTCAAATCATGGTTAAATCAAACCATGGCTTAGTAATAAATGAACCATTGTGAAACAACTATAATTTTGGGGTTGAGATCAAAGTCAACAATTAAGGTTATCTGTTTATTTGCATAATACAGTACAATTACAGTATTGTGTTCTCTGTTGATATGTCCATTGCCATTCCTTGCTTCAAAAAAAATTGACCTGCTACAAATGATAGGGATTCAGAAACCCTGAGGTAATGTACTATATTAAGTGAACTGGAGCCATTCAAGTGAGATATTGGCAAATAAGCATATTACAGCAGCCATAACAGGAGATGTGAAATGAAACAAAAGAAATGAGGGATGAAACTGTAATGCTTGGAAGAAATGAAGAAAATGACATCACTAGTGGGTTTCTTTAAAGAGGGTCACCTTCATTAGTAATTTTAATGTAAGTTAATTCCTTATTCATTAATTAGTTGCACACAGCATAACCTCTACATAGGGAAAGGACCTACAAGATGGAAGACACCACCATTTCAATTCATCAATCCTGAAGTCTGTGGAGAAGTGAATTAATATTCAGGCTATATAAACAACATGATGACATTTACCATTGTCTATGATTCTATGGAGATTCAGTTTAGTGTGGCAGTTAAGGTATCAGGCTAGATACTGGGAGCCTGTAAGTTCTAGTTCTGCTTTAAGCACAAAGACAGCTGTGTGTCCTTGGGCCACTAATATTTTCTCAGTCCTAGTAAGCAATCAGTGGCAAACTGCTTCTGAAACCTTGCCAAGAAAACAGCAGGGTCACCAGGGACTGAGGCTGAAACCCACCCCCAAATGATTTTACTGACATTGTGTGCTAATTTAAAAAATCTTATTAAAAATGTGGTTTGACTCTACAAGGTTGGTATTCTTTCTAATACAGCAATGTTGGTTAATATTATGACCACTAACCCAAGATCATTGATTAAACCCACTTGTTTATATGCAAGTATTCATTTATCTTAATTGGGCCACATACATATAGCCTATGAGATTTCTGGGCTTCAGAAATAGAGAAGATTACTAGGATGGTAGCAAATGGGTTGCAAGAAATCTTGACCCATGTTCCCATCTAGTGGTCTTGTAGATTTTTGCAATGTTTATATGCCTAGCTTTCATGAAACCCACATTTGAAATGTGTCTTATTTCAGTTATGTGAAATGTTAGTTCTTGAGCTTGAGTCTGACCATTATCACTAATTAATTATGCAACATATTTCCATATTGTCACTATGTATCCATTTAGAAAGCTCTGTGTAAATGTAAGTTTGTACAGAAATTGTAGAGAAGACTAACTTCAATTGTTTGGTAGAAATCTTAGATGCTGCATTACTGTCCTGCATTTAATATTCTTACAATATACGTAATGCATTTCATTTTTTTTCTTAAATGGTAAAACCAAATTTAAAATTTCACAAGATACAGTAGATGTTAATAAGCAATGATTTCCTACTAAGTTCTCTAATTAGATATTCAGCTCTACAAGCTTTATAAGTAATTTCAATTTCTTTTTGCAACATAGAAATTTTAACTATTCCCAATTATCACATGGATCACCAGTTTTCCTAACCAAGCTTCTAGGTTTTTAAAAATTATTATTAATTCTCCACCCAATCACCCACCAACTTACTTTCAGGATAAATGAGTTTGGAAAGAGCTTTTTGAAAATAGAATCAATGTTGATTTATAGGATTAAGGATTATTAATTTCCTTTGATGATGAGAATGATGGGGAAGATGATGATGACAGCAATATCATTTATACATACATACATTCAAATAATATTGCTTCTGGAACAAAATTTAATTTTATTGTACCCATGTGCAATGACAATAAAGTAAACTAAACTAAACCAAAGTGCTGTTATCTACAAGCTTTCTCTGAAATAGTCTTGTATGATTGTGGATGTGTTCATAAAATGCTAATGTATGACAAACCTGCTTTAGTGAATTAATTCAGTTGTATGAATTTGGACTGTAATGTATATTGAACCATGAAGTCGCCAATTCCACTGCTGCTTATGAGGTTTTACAGACCCACTCAGAGACTGATCTAAATATTTCAGTCAAGCAATGTTGATTGATTCAAAGACATCCTATACAATTTCCTACCTGCTTTGAATGGTTTGGCTCTGCAACCCAACAAGACAGAGTAACTAGTAACTGTCTGCATTATTATTAATCTTCTCACTGTTCCTATCACCCATCTCCTCCCGCTTATGACTGTATGACGGTAACCTTGTTGCTGGTATCCTAAGATTTTTACTGACTGTTTCCTAATATGATTCAATTGCTTATTTGTTCCCTATG
>JANHFM010004947.1:43470-58447 GCA_032468115.1 Grayia smithii | reverse complement strand
AGAATTCTATTCTATTCTATTCTATTCTATTCTATTCTATTCTATTCTATTCTATTCTATTCTATTCTATTCTCTAACTATTCCACAACATCTCGAAAGCTTTTGTAGCCTGTTTGCAAATTCAACAGCCACAGACATTTGATTAACTAAGTGAATATTTTATTCAAGTTAGAAACTATAGATTTCCTTGTGAGCCATGTTTTAAACCTTATAGCAGTGAAACCATAGGATCACTGTTATTATTTCTAGGAGCATATAATTATTTAGGATTGTCCCTACAATTAGAAAGAATGAGGCACATGCTTCAAGCACAGATAGTAAGGAGGAACCTGGTGGTGACATGTTGAAAAAGAGTGTTCATTACATGATATCTCAACTAAGCTAGTTTTCTGCTTTCAGGTATTGAAAATAAAATCAGTTGCTGTTTGATTCAGTTCTGTAACTCAATGCCTCAGGAACAAATACAGTCTGATCAGTATTACAAAATAAATATTATGACTCAATTGTTGCTAGTTGCAACTTTTTGAGCTTCTTAGCCTGTCAGCTTACATTTTTTTCACGTTATTCATTATGTTTTCTCCCCCACTGGGCTATAGAGCTAGGCACAGACAAATAGGCAAAACTTCTTAAATTTCATACCTTAATACAAAAAACAGAACACACAAATTAAATCTATAAACAACTTGATTTGTTTTATGATAAAAAAATTATTTAGCTGTCTATCATGCAAGTGTAACTGTTCTAATATATCAAAATGTTATGTTGTGTCTCAGAAGGAGAATTTCATTTCAAGTATGTAAAGGACCTACAGGAATTCGAATGAATTTTATTTTGGCAACATTTATACAGAGCTTCTGTTAGCAATATATGACATAAATTAATATAAATAGTCACAATGGTACACTGCTCTTTAAAGGAAAGTGGGAAGAAGATGTTCCAATTCTATAAAAGAAAGTTCTGAATTTATTACTACAGATAGTCTTTGACTTACAACATTTCATTTAATGACTATTCAAAGTTACAATGGCACTGAAAAAGTGACTTATGACCATTTTTCACACTTATGACCATTGCAGCATCCTTATGGTCACATGATCAAAATTCAGATGCTTGGCTACTGACTCATCTTTATGATGGTTGCAGTATCCTGGGGTCATGTGATTGCCCTTTGCAACCTTCTGTCAAACAATGGGGAAGCCAGATTAACAGCCATTTTACTAACTTAAGATCTGCAGTGATTTAACAACTGTGACAAATGAAGCAAAACTCACTTAACAACTGTCTCACTTTACAACAGGAATTTTGCGCTCAATTGTTGCCATAAGTTGAGAAACACCTGTGATAGACAAAAAATAAGACACCACATACTCCATACCTCCCATATACCCCTCTGAAGCAGATGTCATTAAAAATAAATGTTTATGAATATGTTTTTGCTATTGTACCATTTGTATCTATTCAACAGTCACTCAGGGATGAAGATATTCTCCCCCTGGTATTCAGTTTCAAACAATTCTGGAGTAGGCTTCAGTGCCTTTGAAGAGTTCTATTCTTCCCTCCAATGCTGGGATATGAAAACATGATTGCTTGAGAGATTCTGAAGAGTTACTTGAGGAATCTATCCTAAAAATATCCCTGCAAAATACACTGGTTGGATGTCAACTATGTTTTTAAGTAATGGCTTCCAAGAAATCATTTCAAAATACGCTGAAAATGCATTATGGCACTATTATTACTCACAAGAATAAGCCTGTTTAGAATAGTGGGAGCACCATGTGATTGAATTTGGTTTGCTCTTTCTTCAGGGTGCTGTATGCATGATTGCTTCCTTGGTTCTTGTTCACTTTAATTATTCTTATTTTTCTCTTTGGAAACCTTATTGCCTAAGCCTTCTGCAGTTATTCCGGTGATTGAGGCAGCCTGCAATAAATAAGTGGTTCTCTCTAACAGCACAAAGGAACCTATTATGTCAACGGAGTAGAAGAATGTATTTTAGAGGCAATCTATTACTTTTTTTATTTTTAATCTGTGAAAAATTTGCATTTTTGTGTCTGGTACCAGGATAAATGGCCTCTGGAGGGAAGGGTCATGATGAAAGCAGCAGAGTGGCATTGCAAAGGCAAAAGACCCTGCAGGTGTCACCGTTCATAAAACATAGAACCAATACCCATAATCATAGTTATAGCATGATATTCCTGTCCCCACTTAGTTCATTCCATCAACTATTACATAACATGACCTTTTAAATGTAACCTATTTTTGCAGATAGTAATTATTATGGGAGAATAAAAATAAAATTTAATCACAGGCCAAGTGACGATTAATCAGGAAGAAATATTCTGAGTACCTTAATTATATAGTTAATATTTATTCTGTGTTTCTAATTCAATTACTTCTAGTGATGTAAATTCCAGATAAAATGCATACTATTGCATTTTTATTATTTTGTTATTTTGAATCTGTAAACAAGCACACATAATGACTAAATATAACAGGTAGAATAAATTGGAGTGGTGCTCACCTCCCACTCAGAAGGTTGAGGGTTCAATTCTAGACAGACAGATATTTTTCTCCTAGTCTTCAAAGAAAAACTATGTGTGAACTCCATCTTGCCTCAGGAGAGCATCTGGCTAGTAAAAGCTCAGCTCCATTCAGTCAGGACAATTCTACCCCAAATTAAGGGCTTATAGCAGAGGTGTCAAACTCGATTTCATTGAGGACCGCATCAGGGTTGTGTTTGACCTCAGGGGGGAGGGTGGGGTGGGCATGGCCAGCTTGATGTCACTCATGTCAGGGAGTGCCTGTTGTATCCCGAGTGCTTTGCCATTGAAATTGTGCTCCCGAGCTCCATTTGTGGCTGCAATGGCTTTCTGCTACTCTCTGCCAGTGAAAACGGCCTCAGGAGGGCCACGGATGGCCTTCCCAGGCTCCATTTTCAGCCACAATGGCATCCTGCAGTGAAAACAGAGCTCGGGAGTGGAGCATGCATGGTCCTCCTGAACTCCATTTTTGCTGGCAGAGGCACCATGGGCCAGTCCTTTGCTGTTTCCAAGGTGGTGTCGCGGGCCAGATTTAAGCACCCCATGGTGCTTAAATCCGGCCCATGGGCCTTGAGTTTGACACCCCTGGATTAGAGTTGTAAAAAGGGATTTTTTAAAATAAGTAGAATAAAATATATAGACAGCAACTTGTATGTATGCATTCACTTTTGCAGAAAAAACATCAAATGTAGTTTCCTACCCGTAACTTTCCATCAGCTTTTGTTCATTATTGTTTCTTGTCTTACAATTTACTTCTTTTGTTTCTTGTTCTAGATCTTCATTTTATTTAAAGAAAACAAAGTATTTCTATAGCAACAAAATACCTTAAAAGCAAAACTAAAACAAATATTTCAGCAAGTCTGAAAAGCAGTCAGCAATAAAAGCGAATAAAGTAGAAATGTCTATGGAGACTCTGAGTTATCCAGGTCATGGCTGTCCCAAAAGGTGCCTTTTCAAGAGGGAACAAGACTTTCTGGTTGGTTGGTTTTTTAAGACATTTTGCTTTTCATTCAAGAAGCTTCTTCAGCTCTGATTGGATGGTGGGGAATGGAAGGATTTATAGTTCTTGCAGACAGCTGGTCATTTGCATTCTTTTAGTGAGTCATTAAGGCCACCTGGAGGTTTATCTGTGTCATCAGAGTCACCTGAGTAGTGCAAATGGTGTGGAACCTTCTTGGAAATGTTGAAAGGACTGTATTATAGACTGGAGATAGATGATGCCGTATCCCTCCTCCTCTGTTGAGAGCAGGGTATTCAATTTTGACATAGATGGCCTCTTTGACCCCTCTTTCAAACCAGCAGTCCTCTCTGTCCCAGATGTGGACTTTGCTTCTCTTCAAAAGAGTGACCTTTTTCTTTTAAATGCCCTGCTGAATGGACTGCTGCATCTAGTCCTGATGGGTTTGTTCTTCTATGTTGTGCCATGCATTTATGAAGTGGTTGTTTTGTTTCCCCAATGTACATATCTATACATGGCTCACTGCATTGTACTGCATATACCATCTTCCACAGTTTGTGTTCATAAATACGTGAAAGAAAATGGTTTAACAATTCAGCATACATTAATGTTTGTTGTAGTAGCAATACCTTGAAATGTTTTATGGATTCTGCTACCTACCTTCTCTATGGTTTATGTTCCTGATCTGGGAAAGGATATTTTTTTAAGCAGCTGATGGATTTTTTTTAGCTCTATGACAATCTAGATTTAACAGACAGACTTCACTGACTGCACTGAATGCATCCATGATGTTATCTAGTCTGGTAGTGAAATGACTGCAAGAAAATCACCAAGCTCAGAGACCATCAAGGAACCCACAATCAGAATTCAGCTTGTGATTTATTTATTAGGGTTTACATGCTTCTCCAATCCAAAAGGACTCTGAGTAGTGTTATATTCAGATTAAAATTATACTGCTTTTTAATAAAATTTTATCATTATGGACTGGTTGAAGCAAATGCAATTAAGTAGACCACAAAAGTTTTGATCTGCAGTATGGCATGCATAATTTAACAAAGCGAGTTTTCATTCTTCTAGCAAAATGCAGAGAAAAAAAAAGCTGGGCTGAATGAATTGGCCTTTTAGTATTAGAAATAGAGTATTTTATGGGGTTACTAATTTTTTAAAATTGAATTTGGTTCCCCAAAAGTAAAATGACAGATACCTCTCTTTGCAAAAGTTAAAGAAAAATCAGAATCAAAAAGTATATGGACTTTGAAAGCTCTTGCATCTCTTCAGATGAAATTATATGGCTCCATTCTTTCACACGTATCTAATCTAAAAAAGAATTATTCAGATGAGTTACAAAGTCAAAAGGTTTAAAGCTGGTTGTGCATTTCCATGCAAAAAGTGAAGGAAGGAATGATGCAGTGCTTTCTAAATCTTACTTTGGATTCTGGCATTGCATCAGACCAGCCTGGTCAGAATAAACAGAAGGACCTTGGAGATCTTCTAGTCCAACCCCCTGCTTAGGCAGGAAACCTTACACCACTTCAGAAAAATGGTTATCTAACATCTTCTTAAAAACTTCCAGTGTTGGAACATTTACAACTTCTGGAGGCAAATTGTTCCACTGATTAATTGTTCTAACTGTCAGGAAATTTGTCCTTAGTTCTAAATTGCTTCTCTCCTTGATTATTTCCATCCTTTGCTTCTTGTTCTACCCTTAGGTGCTTTGGAGAATAGTTTGATTCTCTCTTCTTTGTGGCAAGCCCTGAGAACACTTCCCTAGTCCTTCTTTTCATTAAACTAAACATACCCAATTCCTGCAATAGTTCTTCATATGTTTAGGCCCTCAGTTCTCTAATCATCTTTGTTGCGCTTCTCTGCATTCTTTCCAGCATTCTTTCAAGCATCTGTTTTATATCATGGTGACCCAAACTGGATGCAATATTCCAAGTGTGGTCTTACCCAGTGGTGAAATCCAAATTTTTTTACTACCGGTTCTGTGGGTGTGGCTTAGTGGGCATGGCGTGGCTTGGTGGGCGTGACTTGGGTGTGGCAGGGGAAGGATACTGCAAAATCTCCATTCCCACCCCACTCCAAAGGAAAGATATTGCAAAATCTCCATTCCCACCCCACTCCTGGGGGACGTATATTGCAAAATCTCCATTCCTAGTCCACTCTGGGGCAAACCAGAGGTGGTATTTGCCGGTTCTCTGAACTACTCAAAATTTCCGCTACCAGTTCTCCGAACTGTTCAAAATTTCAGCTACCGGTTCTCCAGAACCTGTCAGAACCTGCTGGATTTCGCCCCTGGTCTTACCAAGGCATTATAAAGTGCTACTAACACTTCAAGTTATCTTGATTCTTTCCTTCTATTTCATTTCCAAAGCTTATCTGAAACATTCCTTCAAACAGATACTTTGGGTCTGGGCATTTTCTACCTAAAAATATGTTGTCATTCCTCTTGTAATTTTAATATATTGTGGGTACCTTGTTTACTTTCAGTTTCAGCTTCTAGCTCCCACTTCTCCCATTATGAACTATCATGCAGGTCACTTCTAAAATTATCTTATATGTAGAAACAGTTCAATTTCTGTTCTTCTCCTGCTGTGGGAGACTGCACCTTATTCTTTATGGTTGTTGAATAAACTTGGTCAATTTACTACTGCCTTGGGGACCCAGCAGGAAAAATGCGAGTGACCAAACTCTTATTTGTCAAGATGATTAATTATTACATAAATCTATGGAATTGGTGTGTAGATGATGGGGGGAGGGGAGGGAGAAACACTAGAGGGTAGCTTGGGATATTCAAGAAAATTTTCAGGTATTGATTTTAGCTTAATACTCACATTCAGAGTCAAATACATGGCATTAGAGATGTGCAAATGGATCTCCCAGTGTCTTCTAGGTGGTTGCTGAAAGCAACAGGGAAGGGAAATAATGAAGACAAAGGGGCTATTATGTTTATGGGCTAATTCTCTGAGGTAAATCAGCACTGATGCTAGCTGTGGAAACTGGCAGCATATAGTTATTAGCAGCTCGCTGAGTTGAGACTTTCAAAATGAAAGATGAATATAGCAAAGGAGATCCTGCCAAAAATCTATGGCCCTCCTGGCAGTGGCTCATGATCTTATCGTGCAACTAGATTACTGTCACACATTGTACACAGAGCTATGTTTGAAGATCCCCTGTAAACCCAACTGGTCCAAATCTATCCATCCTGTGTGAATGCTCAGAGGAAAACTTTTCTGTAAGGATCCTGACACTGTGGAAATTTTATCCCAAACATTCAATTAGTTTGACTCTTGTGGCTTTTTGTAAAGACATAAAAAAATACTTCTATTGGACTTGGGGGGTTCTAGTGTTGGTATTGGTTGGGTTGGGTGGTGGCTCAGTGGTTAAAATGCAGTATTGCAGGCTGCTTCTGCTGACTGCAGGCTGCCTGAAATTTGGCAGTTTGAATCTCGTCAGGCTGAAAGTTGACTCAGCCTTCCATCCTTCCGATGTTGGTAAAATGAGGACCCAGATTGTTGGGGCAATATGTTCACTCTGTAAAACTGCTTAGGCTGTAAAGCACTGTGAAGTGGTATATAAGTCTAAGTGCTATTGCTATATGTTTTTAAGTTCATGAATGATATGGATGTTTAAGATGTTTATGACTAAGAGATGTTTTAATCCTGATGTTTGTTAAATACATTTTGTTTGGAGTTTTTGTGATGGGTAGTATACAAATGTTTGTAATGAATGACTGAATAAATAAATTAAAAACCCTCCCCCCTAAGGGCGCTTTTTTTACTCTTGTTAAAAATTGCTGATGTAATGTAGAATCTGTCAGAAAGGTCTATAGAGCACCTCTGCTTAACTTTCAGAAACAGAGTTGCAGATGTTACATTATGTCATGCCCTGTATACAAGGTTTTACATGATTTTTACAGATCCTTTCTTGGGAGAGAGGAAATTTTCATTCTTTTACACAGTGAGTGAGAGATAGGAATGCATTTCTGATGTTGTTTTTAGCCTCAGTCTCAAGCTAAGAATACTAAAGTCAGCATAGAAATCCTAATATTAAGTTCATTCTGGTATTGCAAAGCACCTTAGCTCCTTCTGTTTCTTCCAATCCAATGTAATGCAACTATGTAATAATAACTGGCAGTTCCCTACTGTCTGTTCATCTGATCTCTGATTCCATTATTTGAATATTTGATTGTCTTGTTTTGGCTTAATTTTGGTTGCTTGATTTTAAATGCTCAGCCACTTGTGGCATTTTCACTACTGTTCTTTGCTTTGTGTTAATTCTATTCCTATCCTATTTCATAAATGTAAAATACTATAAATGCTATAAACGCTTGCAACATTTAACCCTAACCCTGTCTTTTTTCATAAACAATTCATTCAAACATGCAAATATTTTTCCTCTTCCTCCTATTTTCCCACAACAACTCTGTGAGGTGAGTTGGACTGTGAGAGTGTGACTGGCCCAAAGTCACCAGTTGGTTTTTTTATGCCTAAAGTGAGACTATAACTCACAGTCTCTTGGTTTCTCACCCAACACCTTAACCACTACACCAAGCTTGCTCTTATACTTATTTTTTGTTGCATTAAACTATGACTCTTCTTAGTAGTTTACAGTTGTGGCTTCTATCTTTCTTGCTTTCCTTTATTGAAACAAAAGAATGCATCCTCTGAATACTACAAGCCTTACTGCCAACTGGAAGAAATTTCTGAGAATTTAAGGGGTTCTAGGGAATACATCTAGTTGTTATTCCAGCAGGTAGATTACAGAATCCTAGTTCATATTTTGGGATGGGTTCATTCTTTCTCATTTCTTGATGAGATGATTTTATACACATGTGGAATGTGTCCATAAAAGGGGATGTACCGGTAAGTATACTGCTGTTTAGGATATAAGAGCATATTTTAAATTGTAATTGTTAATTAGTAAATAGTCTTAATAATGGTGATTGTACTGCATGTATTATTTCCTTCTGGTCTAATTTAACAGCTTTGCAAATCATGGATTACTTAAAACTGAATTGTAGGCACCCCAATGTTCTCAAGGCTGGAATTATTAGACTACCCATCAAGCATGTACAAAAATTATGATGAAATCCAGTTAAGTGGTGGGAGTAATCAAGTTATCATGTCAATCTAAAATATTCCAAGTAACAATTTAATTTATATTAAATGAGAAGATTTAAATGCAAAAATACTGAGCCCTTAAGTAATATTTTTAGGTGTCCAAGAATTGATAATCTTTTTTTCATCCACAGCTAATCACAAGGGACAATTATTGTACTTTAGTACATAAGTTAGTTTGAGCATAACAATTCTATACTCAACTTGTACCAGGAACATTATCGCTATGCAGTGAAAATACAAAACATAAGCATAGAAGATATATTAGATGTTGCTGAATGAACCATTTTCTCATTCTCCTGTTGGTTCAGCTCAAGAGAATAGTGACATTAACTCAACATTAATGGATGGATAATAGCAATAACACATAGACTTAATAATGCTTTACAGTGCTCTCTAAGCAGTTTACAGAGTCGGCCTATTCCCCAACAATATGGCTCCTTATTTTACTGATCTCGAAAGAATGCAAGGCTGAGTCAATTTTGAACCAGTCAGGATTTAACTCTTGGCAATGGGCAAAGTCATGAGAATGCCAGAGTGATCTAAAACATTAGCTTGAGCTAGTGCAAACAGCAGTGACTCTATTAGTGCTATATATCCAGCAACCCATCAGCCAAGTATTTTCTTATCAAACATCAAACATCAAACCACAATAGAATACATTACATCTAGAAAGATACATAGTGTTCTGACCCCACTTCCCTGAACACAAAAGATTTCTTTGTTAGGAATGCCGGAAGCCCTGCCAAAAAGTTTCTCTCACAGGCTAACAAGACTGTCCAGCCAGAAGATGAATAGTTGTCTGCCATACCTATTCATCTCTGCTCCCTGCCTTTTCTCCCCAGAGCTAGAGTGGGGCCTTACTAGCAGCAGTGGCTCTTCCTTCCCCAGGATTGGCCCATAGCTTTCCACTGCTCTCCTCTTCTCTGCAGCACTGGACCCAGCTGTTCCTCCTCTTCTTCATCAAGCACCTCAGACCTGGGGACTGTTGACTTTCCATCTGAGGGCTGATGGGCCCAGGCCTCTGTCTCTGTCTCTCTCTCTGCCAGCTCTATTCCCCCTTCCCCCTCAGAGCTCCCAGATTGCCCTGATGCTGACCCTGACTCCCACACCTCCTCCTCCTCTGATTCAGCTGCTAGAGGGGTCAGTGGCCAGAAGCCTTTAGACGGTATACATAGAAACTGTTGGACAAAAGACAATGACCCATCCTGTGAAGAAACTTCTCTTTCAAAGGACAGCTGGCCTAACATGCTGCTTCCATTTCAGGCCATCACAAATTTGCTTTGTCTTCATAGCTCATCTTTATTTTCTACCCTCTACTCTGCAGTGAGGCTGGAGAATGAAACCCTTCTAGCAATTTAATGAGAGAAAAGATGAAGGATTGTGATGGGTGGATTTTATTTATTTATTTAGTACAAATTACAGGCTGTTAACTCTAGATAACTCTGGGTACTTAAATTTTAAAAAGTAAGATCAATAAAAAAGGAAACAGACATGTCTAGAAGACAAACTTTTCATATGAACAACAAACCATCAATTTGCCCTAAGACTTCGTAGAAGAGTCAGAATTTCAAGAACTGCGGACAAAACGTCCATCCATTAGCTCTCACTATAGTGGGACATGGTTTTTTGACCAATGGCTAGAATGGTTGATTTAGGCATTTGTCAGAAACCAGTCTGTGGGGGTGGGGAAGGGGGATGGAGACTTCCTTTTCTTGATTTACCTGGAAGTCCCATCCTACCCTATCCTTGATCAGAAGCAGAGGATAGCAAAAGAAGGGGGCTATCTTCTGTTCCTTTAATGAAAAGAGTCTACCCCATACAACCTGCCAACATTCATGCTAACATGTCACCAACAGTGACTGAATGTATTGTATATCAAAACAAGATGCTGCCATTTTAATGGTACTCTGTCACCTGTCTATCTATAGATATTTTCTTGTAGACAGACCATTAACATTGCTTTTATCTGCACATATTATGATTTGGTCTAATTTACAAGGATCTCAAACAGATTTGGAATTGTTTAAACTAGCAGATAGACATTGACCAGGCCAAACTTTAACCACCATGGTTAGTATAAATCAGTTTATTATAATCATAACAAAGCAGATAGGTCATAAGGAAGTTAACAATAGAAGATAGCCCACTTCCTCCTAAAAATATACAACCGTACAAATTGATCCTGCTTCAAAATGCTCATTTGAGGTTTACAGGCATGATTTAATACCTTATTAAAGTCCCTATACTTTCCAACTTAAATGAAAGCACTCATGGGAAAACCTGGGGACCATAAGAGAATACACTATTTCTTATTACTATTATCTTAGAGTGTCAATTGATTAAATAATTTCAGTTGATTAATCACCTGTCATTTAATTCGTTAATTGATCTCTGAATTACATTTGAGCATATTTGGATATTTCCTAAACCTTGGTAATAATGTCCTTTTGAGAGTCTGAAGTGTGACAGAAGTTAGCTGTGCAATAAGCAAAAGCTACAGTTAATTTTTAATGGGGACTTTTTAAATTGATTCCCTATTTCAGCATTACACCAGGAACCAAAAGTAGCTGTAAAATCTACCTTTGGTGCTCTTTTTCACTGGTAAAATTTGCCCCTCCAATGAATCAATTAAAACTTTATTGATTCAACTGATTAAAATTATAATTCTGCTATGCACTATATAACATATAAATTGGATGCTTAATTAAAATGAAAGAACTTTAGTAGAGGGGTTTTCTCCCCTCTGTTCTATAGTGAACTATTGATTAGTTAGGGCAGAGGTTTTCAAACTTGGCTGCTTTGAGACTTGTGGACTTCAACTCCCAGAATTCTCCAACCAGCTATGCTTTTGGAAGTTGAAGTCCACAAGTCTCAAAGCTGCCAAGTTTGAAGACCTCTGAGTTAGGGTACGTGCTTCAGTGAAAGAAGATGGGGATCAAGTTTTTTTTAATCCATTTGAAGAGGCAATGTATGGTTTTGCCCTTCCACGAGATTTCTGCAAAGAGACAAGGAAACTTTTCATTCAAATTACAAAAGAGGTATTCCTATCAAGCACCCAATTTCAATAGCTGAAATGTTCAATATCTTAGCACTAGCAGGTGGCAATTTCTGAAGAAGAGTTCTTGCATCAAATTTATAAATAATGTGGGCAAATAGGAAATCTTGAACATTTGGTATAT
The DNA here is from genome assembly GCA_032468115.1 of Grayia smithii. NCBI lineage: Eukaryota > Metazoa > Chordata > Lepidosauria > Squamata > Grayiidae > Grayia > Grayia smithii. The sequence continues at coordinate 46,647 of JANHFM010004947.1, read as the reverse complement.
CATGTTAGTTCTTCATCCATTTAAGATCATCATGAGTTGTAGTGTTGGGTTATGAAATACAAATTATAGTCCTTGAAGTTCTGAAGAAGCATTTTTATTGTAAAAAGATTAGTCCTGCTTTACTTGTTAAGTGTGGGAATCCAGTAATGATTTTTTTTCCTATACACTTTGTTAATTATTTGCAAATCCATTTAGCAGTATCTTGTTAGTAATGGTGGCACACCTCTTTGCAAAATCATTGTTTCTGACTATTGCAATTCTTAAAGCTATGTACAATGAATTCTATTTTCTGATAATGGACATATTACAATAAATGTGTCCTAAATATGATGTATATTTCTGTCTTGGTTTTAGCTACTCCTATGGAGGTTTGTAATTTTCTGAATCATTCTGCTCACTGATGGATAATATATCATATTAATACATAAATCAGCAATACACTAGCTAGAATATTGTATTTAATTGTGTCATACTTCATAGTCTCTGAAATCCATAATGAACCTTTTTGGTAACCTGTGTTTTGATAACATAGCTAATTACATTTAAAAGTAAAACTAAAAGTAAATTTGTCCTTTGTGACTTTCATCAGCTATCATCACAAGAAACCATAGTTTGGGCCATATTAATGAAGAGAGCATTTTCCCCCAATCTGTCTTGCTTGCCAGATCTGTCAATAATCCCAGATATTTTTTTAACTTTTTGCCTTGGTACCTTTCCTTGTTACAAATTCAATAGACATTTGAGAAGAGATAAGGCAAACTTTTTAAAAAATTGAAGGTGGCTTGCAAGCCTAATCAAGACAGGGTTTAATCTAAATTCAAAAGTTGCAGGAAGGAAAACAACATTGTAGAACTAAGTACTAAGTCAAATATTTAAAACAAAACCATGCTTGATAAAGCAAGCAGCAAAACATTGTAGGTGGGACTTGTTCATATTTAGATAATGACAGTATCAAAAGGAGGGAGGACAGTTCTATCTACAATACACAAAATTGGAATTGCACTACAGATCTATAGTTGCCTGGAATGGATAATCATTTCCTGTAGCAAACCGTAATATTTTCAAAGAGTAAGCTTTTTTCAAATACATCTCTGATAAGAATAACAAGTCAAAGCATATTTCATGTTTTGTTTGTTTGCTGTTAACTATATGTCAGAAGAAGGAATAATGGTTCCAATCAAATAGGTAAGAACTGATAGCTGAAGTAAAAAAAATTGCAGGAACATGAAAACAGTCCTGGCTGAACATCTAACCTACCCTTTAGGAAAGTCAGTTTCAGAATGTCTCAAAAGTTGGACACCATTGAAAAAGGAAGGTATTACAGAAATAGAAGGTTCTGAATACACAGCTGCAAAACTTGCCATTGAGGATGGCAAATGGAAAATTTCAAAATAAACAATTTTGGCTACTGTTGTATTCTTTGAATATATCTTCAAAATATATTTATGATAAAAGATGGAGTTTACAACAAGAAATAACAGGTTGCTAATAGGGCTCATACAAGGGTGCCTTGTGCAGAATTCCACTTAGTTCCCACAAAATATTTTTTAATATTAAAAATATGCTAAATATAATTAGATAAGAAAAATAACCCATTGAGTCACATGTATAGGTTCCTATCACCAGTCTTAATGATGAGTGTGTACAAGTCAGTGAACCTGTATTGTGATATTGCATTTCCTTTTCTCTCTCTTTTGTTTTACTTGCAATGGTGCTTCTTCTCATACAGTGCCCTCCTGTGGTACATAGTTTGCACACCAGATTGAGGTAGCCCTGGTTGCAACCAATAAAGATTTGGTTAGAAGGGTGAGTTAAGTCTTTATCAAAGATTCTTTAAGAAAGACAAGAATAAAATGCTCACTACTTGAAGAATGTGATACATTTTTAATGGACTATGGAAAGAACTGAAAGAAGAATTACTCAAGCTCATATTTAGTCTTCATTGCCTGGTATAAGAAGAGCTATTTTTAGGCTGAGAAATGTGAAAGATAATGTACAATATAAGAGTATACATCAAATTCAGGTAAATCAAAACATAATTAAACAAACTGTAAGTGTATTGAAGGTAACAGATAAATTATACTCCAGGTACTGGCAGACAAGGTTAATTACATCCCAAAATACAGAAGAATGTTATAGACATTAGAGTTACTGGTAATTTTCTTTGAGCAGTCATGGAATATGGCTTAGGTGCCTAAATATTCAAGGCAGGTTTGGTCCTTATTAGAATGAAAATATTTTTTTTTAACACTACTGACTTTATTTCAAAAAGAGTTGATCAAGGGTTGTAATTTTTTCCCCTGAGAATCTCAAAAAGAATGGTTAAAATGTTAGATGCTAGTCATAATTTATGAAGAAAAAAATGTCCTGTTAATGTATTTTAATAGCCTTGCAGGAATGCCATCAGCTTCTATGTATTCCTTTTTTGGGAGGGAGGGAGCACATTTAAGAAAATAGCAATAGCACTTAGACTTATAACTCCATAGTGCTTTCCAACACTCTCTAAATGGGTTACAAATGTCAGCATATTGTCCCAACAATCTGGGTCTTCATTTTACTGACCTCGGAAGAATGGAATGCTGAGTCAACCTTGAGCTGGTCCGGATCAAACTCCTGACTATAGGCAGAGTTACCCTGCAATACTGCATTCTAAACACTGCATCACCATGGTTCCTTATATTAGTAGTTGAAGCCCAGCTGATGGAACCATAACAAACTGCTAAATAATGTCTCTGTATAAACTGGAGGAGAGTCTTAATGGAGAGCAAGAGAGTTTTGTCTTGGGCAGAATTCAACACTTTTATAAATGACTTGCATGAACATGAAGAGCAGATGTTTCTCTGTTTTGCAGTGGCATCCACAATGAAATATTGCTAGCATCAAGAATCAAGATTCAGAAAGATATGAATGGGCTACACACTGGATTGAAAGTAGACAAATGTAAAGTCCCATCTTTTTGTAAACAGTAATTGAGGCTAACACAGAAAGAGTGATGACAAGAAATAGATTTAAGCATCTTGTCGAATTACATTCTGAACATGATCCATCAGTTCCTTAAAAACTGGAAACTTGGAGGCTGTTGATGTTTGTAATTTAGTTGAGAAATCCAATCATAGATAGTCTGTGAAAATGAAACTTTTTTCTTGTTCATCCTAAACCAGGGGTCTCCAACCTTTG
>JANHFM010004947.1:8693-20123 GCA_032468115.1 Grayia smithii | reverse complement strand
GCCAAATAATTCAGCAAAGAGCACTGCAAACAGTTGTGAAAATGCCCCCAAATAGAGAAGCCAGCACCTCAAGCACCATGTAGCAGCTGGCATTACTTGGCATAGAAATCCAGAAATCAGGAGGGAAGTGCAGAGCAGACAAGAAACGGACACAGAATGTGGAGCGATGTAACTAGGCACAGGGAAAGAGAGAGAGAATATAACAAGGAAAAAAGTTCTAAAAAACTTGAAATGAGAATATTTCTATATGACAGGCATAGATAAACAGGAATTTATAATAATATCAGGTATTATTATTGAGTGCGATAATAATACACATTGGGTACCCTATCTAAAAAACTTAACATGGAATTTCCATTTGTCAACTACAAAATACCACATATTTTTTCAATCCACAGATACTTCACAAATACATGATGACATATTACATTCTTGAGATTAGGGAAGCAGTGGCTCAGTGGTTAAAGACACTGAGCCTGTCAACTGGAAAGTGGACAGCCTGGGTTTGAGACTAGAGCTCCACACAATGGGGTGAGCTCCTGTTACTTGTCCCAGCTCCTGCCCACCTAGATGTTCAAAAGCAATTGACTTCAGACAACACTGCCTTCTTTGGCCAACAAACAGATATGAACACATGTCCTAGAGCTGGACATGACTGATAGGGAAATCTTTATCAACATTCTTGGGATGAATGTGATGCAAATGAATTCCAACACCAGCTAAAGAATAGGCAGCTATGTTTTCACATTGCAGTGTATATAACAATAATGTAATGCTACATGGTTTGGTGTTGTGATGAGGCAGTCCATGAATTCCCAGTCAATCCTTCCTTGTAGGGAGGCCCTAAGGGGATAAAATCACCCTGGAAGGGTGGTGAGGAAAGGAGGGACCCCTTCCTGATTGTGGGAGAGCAGTGGCTCTTCTGCTCAATCCAAGGCACCCTCTTGACCAACGAAAAAGAAAAATGGCCATTATGGCCAGACCAAAGCTGGAGCAACCAAAGAAAGATATGAGCTGGAGCAGTTTGTGAACAGTGGATTGGAGCTGGATTAGGCGATTTTCAACTCCTATACATGGCTTAGGACCGGGGTACTTGCAGGACCACCTTCTGCCAATAACATCCTCCCATCGTCCTGTGCATTCTCACAAAGTAGGACTCCTCAGGGTGCCATCAGCCAGACAATGTCGGCCGGCAGCCCCCAGGGGGAGGGCATTCTCTGTGGGCACACCAACCCTCTGGAATGGGTTGCCACCTGAGCTCTGGACAGCTCCTGACCTCCGCTCCTTCCGCTGTGATCTAAAGATGTGGCTGTTCCATCAAATTGGCTGACCTGATGAGCGGTTTTAACATGCTCTTAGCTGTTTTAATTGATTTTGTTTTTAACTTGAAAATTGTTTATTGTATATTTTAATTTTTTGTGAGCTGCCCCAAGTCCTTCGGGAGAAGGGCGGCATATAAATTTTAATAATAAATAAATAAGTAAATAAGTAAGTAAGTAAGTAAGTAAGTAAGTAAGTAAGTAAATAAATAAATAAATAAATAAATAAATAAATAAATAAATAAATAAATAAATAAATACTCTCATTCCAACCAGTATATCATCAGGTCCCTGGTTATGTTGGATTCATTTCCCTTTATTTTTGAATTATCATGGATTCTTTTTTACCTATGTTTGTTTGTGACTATAAATCATTTAATGCATAACTGAATAATAATTTCAGTTATCATATCACGGTTGTGCACCTATTCTCGGTTAAGGTTTGGCTACTGAGAAGTGGCATAGAATCTAAATTAAGAGTTATAGATAATACCGTGTAGAGTATCAGCGTGGCTGACCTTCTCCTGCTTCAGAAAATAAGATGGATTGGATTGCTAAACAGTAAGGACACAGAACGGGGGTCCTCAATTTTTTTAAACGGGGCCATTTCACGGTCCCTGCTGGGTGGGTGTAGCTAGGTGGTCACGTGACTGGGTAGGTGTGGCTAGGTGGTCATGTGACTGGGTGGGCATGGCCAATTTAGCAGTCCATTAAACAATACACATAAATTGAACTTTAATTTGTTATGCTCCTGAGGGTGGAAAGCAGGTTAGGGAAGGGATGTGGTTTCCTTGAGGGAGGGGGTTTGAGGGACTTCTGTTTGTATGTGTATGTGTCTCTCTCCCTCCCTCCCTCTCTCCCTCCCTGGAGGCTGGGGAGACCAAAAATGGGCCCATTTTGGCCTCCTGGGGCCTCCCCACGTCCCGTTTTTGGCCTCCTCAGCCTCCAGTAAGCAGGTAGGGGCCAGCAGATTGGTGAGGCGATGTGGACGGAGCACCATTGTGGTCCTGCATGGACCAAATTAATGGCTTCAGCAGGCCATACCCGGCCCATGGGCCGTACTTTGAGGACCCCTGACATAGAATATAGAATCATAGGGTTGGAAGGGACTTTGGAGTCTTCTAATCCAAACCCCTGCTCAACCAGGAGACCCTATATATTTTGGACACGTGGCTGTCCAGCATTTTCTTGAAAACCTCCAGTGATGGAGGACCCACAACTTCTGAAGGCAAGCCATTCCACTGATAAATAGTCCTCATTGTCAGGAAATTTCTCCTTTCTTCTAGAAATCTCTCTTTGATGATCCTCTACTGATTACTTTTTCTCCTGCCCTTGGCTGCTTTGGAAAGTATGTCAATCTCCTCTTATTTATGATAGCACCTCAAGCAGTGATGGTATTCAGCCGTTTCTATCCGGTTGAGGTGAACCAGTAGCAGCGGCTGCGGGAACTTCCACTCACCCACCCAGATGTAATCAAGTCCCATTTATCCACATTTTGGATGCTCTGCACATGCGTGGAAGTCTCTGCACATGTGCTGACCTGGGCCATGCGAGCGAAGCAAGAGAGAGTGCGTGCATGCCAGGGGTGGGTTCTGCTTACCTCTCCTACCGGTTCTAAAGGTGCATGCACTTCGCACGTGGTCGGGTGCACAGAGTGTGCGTCTGGCACGCGCACCAGACAGGCACTCCTGTGCATGCGCAGAAGCTTTTTTGGGATGAAAAAATGTCAAAAGATTTTTCCTGTGCATGCGCGCTCCACGCGCTCTACGCGCGGACCGGTAAGTACGGGCGTGCGGGGGGTGGCGGTCCAGGACATGTAGAACCGGTTCGGTGATGTCACAGCATCACCGCTACCTATTCGCGCGAACCGGACCGAACCGGGGGCAACCCACCACTGGTGCATGCTCCCATTTGTAAACCGGTAGTGAAGGTAAGTGAATACCTTCCCTGGCCTCAAGGAAAGAACATCCTTGTCCAGTACTTCTTTGGTGATCTCCCAGTTTGCTACCCCAGCCTTTGCACCCTGTTACAAGCATGAAAATGATGATGGGAAGTGTAATTTTTGACTGCAAACTGTTTGCCCACTTTCATTTTAGGGAGACTTCTCACTGGCAGTTTTCCTCCATTGTCTTAAAGACCTATTAGCTGGGTAAAAGATCAGACTATCCATTCGGATGGACTTCTTGCCTGGTTTCAGAAGATAAGAGACTGGTTTGTTAGTACCTGGATATCCACAAGGGGTCAATAGAATCAAGAAAGTCAAGCTGGTCACAGCCACATGAGGGCAGCTCCACTGCTAACACATTGCATGTATACAAAACATACAAAATCAATCACCTGTAGACACCCTTGATCTCAGCAGAAGACAATGTGAAACTCAAGCTGAGACTTTCCTTTTACATAACTATATGCATTAAATATTACAGCATACCTAGTAAGTGAGGCTAGAATAGGGAACAATCTATTGTTCTATATTTTGTATACAGTATATTTTGCTTCACACTCTTTTTTACTTGAATTTGGTGCAACTTCTATCCTGCTGTTGTTCTACAAGGCAGTCACAACAATCCCACCAAACTTTTATCAGGTGTTGACTGATTGTTTAATGACTCTCATCCTGGAGTGAGCTGATTCATCTTATATTCTATTTTTGTATGATTACTCTGTAATAGGCTACCTTATAAACTCTGGATAGAAGAAAGGTTTTTTTTAAAAAAATAATAAAGCAAAATAATTAGCAAGGTGATTTTGCCCACTACTGCAGCAAGCAGAACATCAAGCTCTGTAATAGTTAGCGTGCAACTTTAGGTTACCTTTCATGCTTTTATTTATCAAATTGACAATTACAAATTTATAAGGAGAGAATATCTCAGCTTCTTCTTACATTATGATTGATAGTACAATAGCATTTTTGAACATACAGCAGTTCACACTCCATTACTATTTCAGCTATCATCTGTCAGCATAGTAGCTTCACAAAATGGGTATTTTATTATCAGGTAAGAGGGAATACCAATTTTCTTCCTCAATTGTCCATCATACTTCTGGAAGTAAATGACATGGAAATAATGTTCACCTATCAATATATCTTTCTCTTAAACTCTTCACATTCCTGTATATTGCTTCCTTGATCCTCATAATCATATTCTATGCTTCTAAATGTTTGTCAGTCAGTAACAGGGAAGATTTGCAGTTCCTGTATTCCTGTAGCATTTGAAATGCAGAATACTTGAAAGCTGAACAAAACAGGCAAATTCTCCATTAACATTGAAAATTGTGTTTTGCTCTGTGCATAAGAGGGTGATAGTATGAAAGGGACAAAATTAATTAACTTAATCATGTTTGTTTTAACATTATTTTTTTCTAGGTAACAATATAGTGATGATATAAAATAAAGAGAAAAGCAACACATTGTAAATAGTTAAAGTAGCAATGGAAAGTAGAAAAACAAGTTAAATTAATAATTACAATTCACAGTTCAAGTCAGCACTGAAATCTTTATTAATTATATGCTTTAAGGGCCTTTTAAAAAGGTAATGAAGATCTCAAGCCCTCAACTGTTCAGTAAATGTACTCTAAAAAGCTGGGGAGGAATAACAACAACAATAGCAAACATTCAGACCTGATCACTATCAAGAGCTTTCAGCAGCTGTATTAGTCCCTCATTTCCATTTACATCACAGAGAGAGAGAGAGAAAAGGAAGGAAGGAAGGAAGGAAGGGAAAGAAAGAAAAAGAAAAGAAAGAAAGGAAAAGAGAAAAAGAAAGAAAGAAAAAGTTAATATACACTTGAAGGAACTATGCAAAAACATCAGGATAGTAGCAGCTTTAAATCTGTCAGATACCATCAAAATCTAGTAGAAATATGCAACCCTCTTTCTTCCTTTTCTTCTCCTCCATGTTCTTCCTAATTTAATGCTAAACACATTCTACCTAATTTTGTAAGGAAAGCTACAATCACACCTTGATGATGTAAGGGCAACCATGAGATTTTTGTGGATATTTCTACTTAGATCCATATTAGGAATTGTAGAGAGACCTAAGACTCCCTTCCAGGATCTATGTAAACGTCTTAAGATATCTTTTTCCAGTAATAGCAATAGCAGTAGCACTTAGACTTATATACTGCTTCATAGAGTGGTTCATTGTGTGATTCACAATGTCAGGATATCGCCCTCAACTATCTGCTCCTCATGTTACTGACTTCGAAAGGATGGAAGGTTGAGTCAACCTTGAGTCCATCAGGATTGAACTCCAGACTGTGGACAAAGTTAGCTTTCAACACTGCAATTTAACCACTGCATCATAGGAGATCTTAATAAAAATCAAGCTGAAGGAACAGTCATCACACTCTTCAACCAAGTACATCTAGAGCAGAGCTGTCATACTCGCAACCCATGGACCAGATGCGTCACATACTGGCCATACCCACACCCAGTTTAGTGAAGGGGAAAAATGCATAATACATCACGTGATGCCACTGTGACGATGTGAGTTTGACACCCCTGATTTAGAGGAACCAACCCAGATCTTCCTAATACTTGAAAGGCTGTCACAGAGAAACTTATTCATAGCTGAACAGGGTAGGACAAGAACCAGTGAAAAGACCAAATTTTCCTGACTTCATCCTGGAGACACAGGTGCTTCATCACAGAGGTTTTCACATAAAAGTAGGGGTGAAATCCAGCAGGTTCTAACAGGTTCTGGAGAAACAGTAGTGGAAATTCTGAGCAGTTTGGAGAACCGGTAGCAGAAATGTTGAGTAGTTTGGAAAACTGGCAAATACCACCTCTGGCTGGCCCCAGAGTGGGGTGGGAATGGGGATTTTGCAGTATCCTTCCCCTGCCATGCTCACCAAGCCATGCCCACCAAGCCACACCACGCCCACAGAACCAGTAGTAAAAAAAATTGAATTCCACCACTACCTTGAAGTCAGTGATGATTGCTATAATATTCTGCTGGTAATTTTTAAATAAGACTTGTTTCTTCCTGCAACTGTTCACAAACCAAGCTAAGTTTAGCAGCTTAAAATAAATATGTTCCTTTTCTATTTAATTTCCATACTTAAATTAGCTGGAAGGCACTAGAAAGTCAACAGCAGAGTTAATTTTATATCACATTTCTAGGCTTTGTGAAGGGAAAAGAGGATTTTTTGCTCAAATATAATTTTGGCTGTCCATTGAAACCCTCTTCTGATGTACATTCAGCATGTAGAGCTCAAGGCGTGACTACATTTCTTGACCTCCTTGAAATAACAGCACCCTATTTGCCTCATCTCCCATTGTCTCCAACTTCAGGACATATACTTTGCAGTCAGACATTGTTTTTTTCTATAATTCGGAAATATATTGAGCAGACTTTCAGAGAGACTGTGATTGGGTTTAGGTTACACTCGCTATTAACTAAACCACTTTATCTGACTCTCAGATACTAGCACTAGTACTAGCACATATGTGGCTTCATAGTGCTTTTACAGACCACTCTAATTGGTTTACAAAGTCAGCATATTGCCCCAAACAATCTGGGTCCTCATTTTACCGACTTCGGAAGGATGGAAGGCTGAGTCAACCTTGAGCTTGGTGAGATTAGATCTGCCAAATTGCTGGCAGCTGGTTATTAGCAGAAGTAGCCTGCAGTACTCCACTCTAACCACTGCGTCACTGTGGCTCAGATACAAAACTATCAGTCATGCTTTTTATATCACTACTCCTGGGTTCATGTATCACACAAAGTCAGAGCAAAACAAGTTACAGTAATGGTTGGGAAAATGAATGAACTCATGTGTACATTGCTGTATTTCTGCATATCTTCTTTTTGTATGTGGTATTGAACATTCTCCTATTGAGGATGGGATCAGAGAGAACATGGTAGTATCACTGCACATATGGGGTAAGGATATGGTTCTTTTATGATGATAAAATGGACATCCATGTTTTTGAACAAATGAATCATTACGTTTTACTGTACAGTATATATTGCCTATTATATGACATCTCATTTCATGGTTATCGGAGGTTAATGTAGCTTTCCATAGCTTAAGATTTAACAGATGTGTTCTGGTTAGGAATTCAGGGAGTGAAGTCTAACATATATGGAAGGCACCAGATAGCTAAAATCTGGATGGCTGCCATATTTTTAGTATAGCCTTTCCTACATTTCCTACAATTCATTGCGTTACTTTTCTGTCAATAATATCAACAACCATCCTTGTCTGTTAAGATTCATGGATATGTCAAAGCACCTGCAAAACTATTTGATCAATGCAAAACTACTTCTTCATTTTATTGAAGGAATTTATTATTTGGTAAAATGTATCCACAATGGAAACAAAAGTGGGAAGAAGAATGCCATTAGTCCCTATACAGTCCTCTCCTCTTGCCCTGCTGCTCTGCCTGGGAAGTTAAGAAAGGAGAGACCATGCAATGGGAAGCAATTGGACAATCTTGCTTCCTTTCATTCTGGTTCTGCAAGATCCCAACCTGGGAACTTTCTGTTTATAGACACAAATAATCCAGAAATCATATTTTAAATTAACTCCATCCCTGGACAGATTAAACAGAAAATATGATCTTCTCAGCTATTACTTTCTTATACAATCTAAGAGAATAGTTCAATTTATTTTATTTTCAAGTAAACATAGCAAGTGGCAGCTGATATAAATAGCAGTTTTATAAGCATCACCTATAATCAGTTCCACATTCTTTCTTAGCCCATAATTCACAATAATGATTTACTATTTTATGGGCCATGCTAACTCCGTATCACACATTCTCATTTGCAACTATTTTTCCCTTTTTAAATTATTCATTTTTTAGTCAAGGACTATGGTTCTAAAAGTCATCTGATGATATCATCTTAGTAGAGGTGGGGCTGGCATTTTTAGCCCTCTTGGGGAATTTAGTCTTAACCCGAGTAAAGACTTCATATAGGTATTTTCAAATTTATTTTCACATGCAAGAAAGAGACTGAATATTGCTATTTTGCAACTAGATTTTGATTCTGGAGGAACTTTAGCCTGCAAAATGGCCTGGGCATGACTTGCTTTCTGTAGGAACAAATATGAGTTGGAATCCTATGTGCATTTGGGAAGTTTTTGCCTCACTGATTTCAATAGGACCTGAACAGCATAACCATTTGCTTTCTGATTGGCTTAAGTAGGCTTGTGTGGTTCTTTGGGACTCCAGGTTTTAAATTAGTCCTAGGCTAACCACAAGCTTTGAGTTCTAACAATAAAGGGAGGAAAAGTCTTGTAAGATCATGTGGGGATCCATTTAATGGTTCATGTAACTTTGAAGCTAATGTGTCTTTGTAGAGTCTCATTGCCATTCTTTTCATATGTATACTTTCTCATATCTACTATGAGAAAATGAAAAATAGCACATTAGGAGGATGAAAGCTTATGTGCTGAAGTAAACAGTTCAGCTGTACTGTTGCATTGCTTTCCATTTATATGACAGCAGCATCATTCTGCTTCTTTCCTGCTTTTTGATATGACAACCCAGCCCTAGAGAAAACATCATACAAGAATACATTATGGAAATAGAAAGTAATCATTTTTTAAAAAAATGTAAGGGGATTGAAATCTAAGAGGTGCAAAGGAAGAATGGGAAACATAGATGGCAACTTCTGAAGGGTTTCCTTTTTTGGTGCTAAATAGTTTAAAATCATTGAATTGAGAAGAATCATTTGACCCAAGAAGCTGCAACTTTCCCTTCTACATCCATCAAAGACATTTTCAAAATCAATTGCTTTAGCATGGATTACAGTCGAGGAAGAGGAGGAGGAGAAAGAGGAGGAGGAGGCTATCCAATTGTTCTATCTGGAAGTTTCCAGGTGCTTAAGACTGCAACTTCTATCAGTCATAGTCACCATCATTGCAGTAGCTGGGGATAATGAGAATTGTAGTTCAACACATTTGGAAGCTGTCAGGATTTGGAAAATTACATAACACTGATGTTATGTTTAAACAGGAAAGGGGAAAAATTCTTGTGAAACATAATCAGTTCTGTCTTTTGTTCAGTGCATATTTCATTATATTTTTAAGTGCTTGAAACAGAGCATGCAGATGAGAGAGACTTACCGTCTGAGTATAGTAAGTAAAACAGTATGCAAATCTATAATAAACAATTCACAACCAATCTTCAAGGAGCAATTGTCTTCCCGGATGCCTAGATACTTTGGCAACTCAAAGTGGTATTTTGTTTTCTAATCTGTGCTGTGCCTGTCAACATCAACTAATATTAACACCATTGAGCACACAGCTATTCGTGTTTACTTAGACAGAAATGACAGATTATACTAAAGATGCAGCTAGTGCTGCATATCTGTCTTTACAATGCAAGCCCTAGCTGTTGTAGAGCTCTCTTAGAAGGCTGAGTGCTGAAATTTTAACAGTAATTTTCCTGTTACTCCCATAGCTATTGTCAACCCTATAGTATGGGATCTGGGAAAAAAAATAGCTGAAGAACAAATCATTGTATCACTTGTCCCTGTACATAGAGTCTCAATTAAAAGGTAGAAATAGTCCTAACCGAAGCAAGCAAGGAACACTATTGTATTCTCAGAATAGGATGCATTGGGTTTACGTAGGACTGCAGGATTACTAAGCTTTTAAAACTTGTTCAGTGAAAATAAGCTTCTTTCAGCTGATGGTGTTACCCAGCTAACCTCAGCTGATCTTGGCAAGTATCTGATAGGAAACTGTCTGGGAATTCTAGGGCTATTGCTAAGACTGGAAAGTTGAGCAAACATTCTGGAAGAAGGCAGAGATAAACATCTCCTATAAACCTGGCCAGGAAATGGCCCAGGTACAGTCAAAATCAAAGGTATCATTACCTTTTTTAAAAAAATAAGCTGATTATGTAAGCCAATATGGTCAAATGCTGTCATCACCCTATTCAGTTTGGCTTTTTTAAAACAAAATGTCAACTTCACAAGGGCTAAAGACCTGTTGCTGATTATCTATAAGCTTTATGAAACATTAGACTTAGAGCAGTGCCACACCGCAGCCTGAATTATTTCTCAAGCAACTCGAGAATTCTAGTTCAGATTATGGTGGGTTGGCAATGAGGCAAGTTGGTGCTGAGCCTGGCTATGTGCCCTGCAAGATGTGAATCGTCATTTTCCTGCTTCTTGCATTTCCTGTCAATTCCTTCCTGCTTGGGTTCTGGATGAACTGGTCTCCCAGTACCTGCCTTTTTTGTTTTAGGGTTTTTTCCCTCTTCACTAGTTTCCATGCCCTTTTTTTGCTCTCCCAGATGCTTGCACACATGGATGTCTTCTCACCTCTTTCCTTCATTGTATCCACTGAAGCTAACGTAGATCTTTCCTTTCTTTTCCTTTCCTTTCCTTTCCTTTCCTTTCCTTTCTTTCCTTTCCTTTCCTTTCCTTATCTTAAGTATGGTAGCTGTGAACTATAATAATCAAAGCACAAGAATAAGTTGCCCTTTCATTCCTGATCCTCTATCGGTCCATAGAAATTTTGGAAACTTTGGCAAAAGAAAAAAATGATCATTTATCTCCATGAAACAAAATTGCAAAGTTCATATTTCAAAAATAAATATGTGGGCAAGACTAGGAAAGGCAGGGGAACAGACTTCATCCTGCTTAGACACAAATTAAGAAGGTGGCCCCTGGGAGATGCAAGTGTTGAATGGAATATGTGTGTTAGGGATGAGGATGGTTCATTGTCTTAATAAGCCTTTGTTAAAGTAATTGCAAGATTATTATTTTTTAAAAAAATCCCAGACAAAGAACATAGCTGCCAGCAATCAAGTATAGAATGGTTACTCATTGCGGAAGGAGATGGGGCATGCCAGACACTGTAGACAAGCAGAATGGGACTCTACTAGAAAGGTACAAAGCATTGAAGACATTGAGATTTGAAGGACTTAAGATGGATCAAGTCAGAAATCAGCAGCTTTGCATTGAATCTGGAAGCCAGGCATAATGTCCATTTTCAATAATGCATGAATCAGGAAAGGATGACATTAGCCCAGATCCAGAGTGACATAGACTCCGACCTTACAGAATCGTGGGAAGAGGCCAGTATAGGTCTTGTTGATAACATCTGGGTTGAGTTTGACCCTGTTTCTTGGGATGAAGTGGACAGG
>JANHFM010004945.1:98839-112283 GCA_032468115.1 Grayia smithii | reverse complement strand
CATGGTGGCTGGTTTACCCCCTAGTATGGACCCGTCCATTTGTTCAAAAGAAACTGGCACCTTTAATGGATGCATTGCTAATCCCAACATCTCTACTAGCGACCTCCTCATAAGACAACGGGTGCACCCCGAATCTATTAAGGCGTAGTGCTCGCTGTCTTGTACCGTCTGCTTATGTCTAAGCTGGATAGGAATGAGGAAAGAACGTATGGGACCACTTACCATCGGGTCCTCCTCTTCAGGCTCCTCCTCGCTTATGGGCGATCCCACTGGTGTGCCCGTAATCACACGTTCCACACAACGATGGTCTTCTGGAGCGTTGCCTGGGCTCCCCCGATTACGTAGTCTGGGAGTCTCAACAGTAGAACACAGCTTGGCTACTTCTTTCGGAGCTGGGGTCTGGACCGTGGGCACTGGGACAGGTGGGTAAGGACAGTCTGTAGCTCGATGCCCGAACTGGTTACACCTGAAGCATCGTATAGCCCCTCTCCGGGTTACGGGCTCTGTAGGTGGTCTCTTGCCTTGGGGTGGTAGAGGGGTGATGGTTTTTCCAGCAGGTCTGTCTGGTTTCCTCGGGAAGCCTGGCCCCTCGTTCCGAGATCAGAACTTCCTTAAGCCGACTTCCAATTCAATGGCAGCCTTGAACCAGTCACTTAACTTTGGGGGTAACCCTCTATAAACGCAGGCTTGCCTAATGTCCTTATCAAGGCCGTTTTTGAAATGGTGAACCTTAATTCTTTCAGGCCACGCCCTTAAACGGCCAGCCAGCTTTCTAAATGCTTGCACATATTCTTTAGCAGGCCAAACCTGTTGCCTAAGGGACATGATTTCCTCCTCTGCGTATGTCAGCTAGCAGCTGGCAGCCCGACACATATACCTATACACTTTAAAGATTGGAAGCCTGGTACTCTTTACAACAAGAGAAAAAAGCTATCCTGTTACTATATAGTTACTATGTAGTAGTATGCAGTATTATGTTACTATATTGCTATCTAGATATATTGTGATAAAGTTGAAGGTAAATTCCATTTATTTTTGTCAATTGTGCTAATTTCTTATTCACTTTCAAAATTTGTTCAAGATAGAGATCCAGTATTTGCTTGAACACTTCTCCTCTACCAGCATAATAATTAAGAAGTTTAGAAATGGCCCATCTCCCAGAGTTCTGCCGAGAGAGAGAAGTCAAAAGGTCAAACTAGTAGACAAGCTGTAAATTCTCTAGGCTTGGAAACAGTAGAGTTGTAATCTAAATAAATTTCAGGACGTTAGGGTAAGGAAGGCTGATGCAGAATCATCATCAAATCTACCACCTTTCTGAAAGATTTGCAATTCTAAGTATTCCTCAAAAAGAAAGGACTAAACATTTTTTTTAAAAACTCCTGTTGCTCATCAAAATGTCCTCCATGGCATGCTACTTGCTTCCTGATTTCCCTAAAGAAGCAATTATGTGAGAGAGAAAGTTAACTCTCTTCCTTCCTCAGTACAGTCCTGAAGCAGCTGCTCAGCTGCTGTTTTAAGTAAAACTGGAGGAAAGTAAAGTTCAGGTTACACAGTAGATCCAGTAAAGCTGGGACCAAAAGGATTCAGAAGAGATATTTCTAGAAAGCTGTGCATGGGACTGCTCTATTTGTCCTCTGGGTGAAGTATTTTGGTGATTCCTTTGTATCTATCAAGTAATCTGTCTTGCCGCTAGATAATTTTAAATTCTAGCTGCTATTGGAACAATTAGCAGTTTTCCCATCCAAGCCGAATTTCATTCTGTTTCTATTTCATGATAGAAATTGGTGCTAAAAGTAGTGATTTTAGATCCAAAAGGTCATGCCCTCATATGTTAGCCATTGGATCATGCTGTTGTATTTAAATTAATATGTAGAATACAATATTGAAACATTTTTGCTCTACTTCTTTCTTTTTCTCTACTTAACTGTTCAATTTCCCTTACTTAATACATTACTCTGGTAACAAATGACTATTGCAATGCACTGTACATGGGTCTGTCCTTGAAAAGCATCCAGAAGCTTCAGTTGTTTCAAAATGCAGCAGTCTGCATGGTTTTCTGCAAACCTCAGTGTGCACCAGTGTCACCTCTCCTGAGGGGAGCTGTATTGTTGCCAATTTGCTTCCAGGTGCCATTCAAGATGCTGGTTGTCACCTTTAAAGCCCTTCATGGCTTGGGACCAGGTTATCTGAGGGACCATCTCTTGCCAGTCACATTCACTTGCCCCACTAGAGTAGGGAGACAAGGAATGTTGCATGTCCCATCTGCTAAGGAGCTACTCTGGTAGGACCCAGAAGGGCCTTCTCCGTAGTGGCTCCTTCCCTTTGGAACATTATTGCTCCAGAAATTAGACTGGGCCCCACATATGATTTTGCCAGAGGGCCTGGGGAAGCCAGATGCAGATGCAGATGAGATGGAACCCATTAAATGGCTGATTTGACTGTGTGTTGTTGCCCTGGGTGGGTAGGTGGTTATTTTACTATTATTTATTATTTTTATTCTTTCTACATTGTCTTTTTCTTGCTGTAAGCTACGTAGAGTCACCGTAAGCGAGTAGGCAGCTATATAAATTTTCTAAAATAAAAATAAATAAATAAAATGTCTGTAGGTGCTGTACTCAAAAGTAATATGGAGTTATAGATTTCCACTTGTAGATGAAGTGGTCTACTTTTTCTCAAGAAGTTGTTAGTACTGTGATGGCATTATTCCTAGACCTGTCACTCATCTATTTGTGGAAGGCTGTCACAGCCTAATTCTATATGCATACAGTTCTACTGCATTTTACCAACCTATTCATTTATTTATTTGGCCTAGGTAATGGGCATCATAAAAATGACAGCATTAGTCTAGTAGGCCCCAAATCTAGTCTTTATCCTGGACATTGGTATTTAGGGCTCTGCATGCTTTCCTCAGAATAAAGGCTGTGCAGTGCAGTTCCTCAGACTTTTGTGGAAGTTATTTTAACCTGACATCTCTGCCATATTCATTAATGCAACCCACCTTTTTAAGCTTCTATATGAGTCTGAAAAAAACTTGATGCTCTTAAATGGAGCTGAGTCATTCTTAAAGCACCAAGTTCTCCCCCTCTGGGCTTGTGCTACCTTTTTTCAGGTCATCTACTAGAATGGCCTAGTTCAAACAACAGGCTAGAGAGATTCCTGATTTTCTACAACTCATTGAACTACGAATTCCAACTCAGCTTTGCCTTAGTCTTGCTGCATGATCCTTAGTTTAAATAAAAATATAGCAAAATATAGTATAAAAAAGAGAAAGACTTGTAAAAAAAAAAAGTAGTGCACGCCCCAGGAATGACAGCAGGAAAAAAAGCTAGATTACTATTCCTCTTTCATTGTTCCTTGCCTTCTTCTCTTGCATTAGTCACTAGATCAAGTATACCATGCTGTGAAAGACTATGGAGTGTCTTACAGTTTTAATAATGCTCTAGGCAGTACATTAGCTTCATCACAGTCTCTCTGGAAACTTGAACATCCGAAATAATTTCAGACTTTATTTTGCTCTAAGCCAGAGTTGAAGCACATATTAATGAGGCATAAGGGCATTGCTTGCTTCAGATTCAAAAGTGCTGGTTTCCTCCCATATGTGTCCACTCTCACTTTTGGAAATGTAAAGATCTTAGAAGATGAAAAACTGAAGTTTGGATTTACACCGAAACTCATTAATCCAATATGTAAAATGTAGTAGAAAAGGACTTTGCACTTTTCTTGCTCTCTCAAGGAAGGAAACTCTCAGTTCCTAATATAGTTGAATGCCTTCAGCTCAGCTTGGAACTGATCATCAATCCTGACTATACTTCTAATGGTAAGAGAGCTTCTTGACTGATGGTAAGATGCCATCAGACTGGATTTATTAGAAGGTATTGGTCACCAAAGCAAAAATAGCCTGGAAGGAATTGCTCTCTGAATCAAGGGATATTCCTGCCTTGTTAGAGATGTCAACTATGATTCCAGGGAAAGCATTTTCAAATATGTTTCCAGTAAAGGATATTTGCTGATCTTTCCTTCATTTATTAAAGTGATTGCTCATTCATTCCCTTCATCATTTCAATGTGATTGGAGGTCAAGCGATCACAGAATAAGCTGTTCCTTTGTTGTTTCTCTGATTTTAGTAAAATCTTGACATGTTCTGTTCTCCTTTTAAAACACTGATTTTCAGATTAAAAATTCAGTTAGTATGATATGCTGGCTGCATACCTAAAACAAATTGTAAATGGGTCCCCCCCCCGCCCACTTTCTGAATACACAAATCATTAGGAAATGGATTAATACTGCAAATGAGTCAACTGCTAAAGAACACACATTTTTATTAGTAGTAGTAAACAACAGTCAAATAATTTCTGTGTTTGTTCTAGGGTTTTATAAATGCCTCTTATTCTTAGTAAGACAATGCATACTTTGGGATTTCACTGGCTACTTTAAGGGTTACGTTCTGATATGGCAAATCCATGAAAAGCATGAGATTACACAGGGTGTTGCATTTTTTGTCTAAGCTTCATGAGGTAGTGGAGGCAGTCCCATATCTTTTTAAAAGAAACACTTTAAAACTAGGATTCTTCAGGTAGTAGAGGGTTGTAGTCCAGTTTTTGTGGAAGGTGAAGGGGGATGACAACCAAATTACCATTAGTCACCAATTTATTGTATCAGATTTCTGCTCAAACTCTGTGAAATATTATTTTACCATTATTTGATCATCTGAAATGTATCAGAAAGGGAATTCAAAACTCTCCTGTGGTTCACGGGAGATGGTTGACTATTCCTCATTTAAAATCATATTTTAAATTTTAAAATCATATTTTTTCAAAATGTCATTTATATAACTCAGTTTCAGTGTATTTCACTGAAATTGGAAGAGATAAACCTGGCAAAACAATTAACTATTTAATATGCATGGATTGAGTTAATCCCTAAGCAATGCATTTTTCATATGTATTTAAGCAAGGCTCTATAGTAAGGATGTTAAACTCGCAATGACACGATGTTGTCATCACAACGTCACAACTTTTTCCCCTTTGCTAAAACGGGGGTGGCAGCAGGTGACACATCCGGCCCATGGGCATGAGTGTCACAGCCCTGCTCTATAGCATGCAATAAAAATATAAAGGAAGCTCAAGTTTTGTTGTACACAACCAAGTTTTGTTGTACACAACCTACAAAACTAATCCCAATGGCTTTCATTAGACTGGAGTCTCTATAAATTTGACTGACTCCCTATGGGAAATAGCAAGAATCCTATTTTTTTTTCCCTATCAGAATTGGAATTGTCTCAAATGGCAACTGAGACATTTCTTAAGCCTAGTCAGATCTTGGGAAATGGTAACTGATGAATTTGGCTATTACAGGTCTCAAAGGTTGCTTTTTCAAAAGGCAACTAGACTGTCTTTTCCTTGAACAGGAAGAAGAAAACATTTTTGCTTCTCATTCAAGAAGCTTCATCAGTTCTGAACTGATGAAGCTTCTTGGATGAGAAGTGACATGTTTTCTTCTTCATCATCGAGGAAAAATAGTCCAGTTGCCTTTTGTAAAAGCACCTTTGAAACAACTATGACTTGAATGACTGAGAATCTCTACAGACATTTGACTATTACAGGTGTAGGCAACCACAACTTTATTCATCATACTTAATCATATGTGTCTATTCTAACCACAATTATACTAAAGTAACAAAATGCTAATTATGGCATCATGATATAACCTCTCTTTTTTGGTGTTTGTGTTCCAACTTTGCATAGTATTTAAGAGTTGAAGCTTTGGTTGTGGTGCATATTTTGGTAGTTGTTTCCTTACCTTCTTTCCCATGGATACTCATGCTTGATTGCTCTTTTTTACACAGCTTGACAATACCTTCCCCTATCCTCCAGATGACATCATCAAAATCCAGCAGAATATTGTTAAAAAACAAACATAAACCTCAATGGAGACGCACTAATCCTTTGAACCCATTTTTATTTTCTAAACTACTCCTCTTTCCCCCAACAAGCAAGTCTAAATGAGCCAAATATTTTAGGTTTCTACTTTCTGATGGATCTAAGCATTTATTCAAAAGTACCCCCCTCTTCAGAATGATTGCATACACCTGGTATTCTTCCATTGCACAATTGTAGCATTTTGAAACACCTGTTTCCTTGAAATGCTGATTATATATGTTTAAAGTTCCAGAAGACTCTGATGTCCTGGCTGCTGCCCAGTTCCTTTTGTTAATTTTAGTCTTTTGCTGAGTAAAATTGATGAATACATTTAGATGTGAATGACAATATATCAGTGCGTGCACTGAGCTTCTGGTACCCTGAGCCTCTCCCCCTACCTCCATTGTTGCATCAATGGCTCAGCTATAGATATCTAGTTTATGTTAATTTAAACAGATTCAAAAGCTTATTTTGTTCTTTCATACATTTTCTCTTCAAATAATAGCTTTTTTTCTTTTGTCTGTGCAACCTGCTTATTGCAGAGGTGTCCAGAATTTTTTATATTGTAAAGACATTTTAATGTCTGTTATGGCTATATTTATCAACCCAAAGAAGAAACATTTAATGAGTCTTGTCCCCTTAGGTTGCAATGTGGAATATAACAAAGTTTATCAAAAGCTGTTGATGGAAAAGCTTGTGACTGTGCAATTTAAACTTTGGAAATGTGTCAGAAGCTGTGTTGGAAGAAAAGAATTTGATTTCTCCACAGGTTGAAAAATACCCATAATTTTTGCATTGCCTTGGATAGCAATGTGGTGTCTTCAACAAACCAAATTGCATTTATTTTTGTTTGGGATTTCTACATTTATTGTTCAGTAAAAGCCACTATTTTCAATATCTGGCACTGCGAAAAAAAACCCTAGCCATTTGATTTTGTTAAGAAAGCAAATATAGGACTTATTGTAATAGCCTCCATCCCAAATGGAACTGCAACCCCTTGTTTTTCTTGTAGGGCTGCAATTAGACCAAATTTAGCTTTCACGATGACCCATAGAAAGGAACTTAACATACTTCAAATGCTTGCTGTGCAATCAAATCATTTGTACACAACAAAATCTGTTAAATAAAAACGACTCCTAGGGTCAAATTGCCATTCAAATGTGTGGAAAGATCAGAATGGAAAATTTGCTACAGTTTCATTTCCTAGAAGCATGGGTGGATGATCAGGTGGTGATGGTCTGATTCATTGTTTTCTATTTCTTCTCAAATAAGACTTTTATGAAAGATACAAAACCATTTCACTGTAAAGGATTCATATTTATACATGCTTGATAGGGATGCGTGGCTGTTAAATTCAGAAACTTGAATAGGAGTTTCAAAATCAAATGTACTTACTAACTCAAAGCACTGAATTGATTTAAAGCAGCACATTGAATTTTAAGTTGATTTGGATGGCTCTTACGCATATCCATAAGCAGTATTTCCAAACTGAGTCAGAAAATTGAATCATATGAATCCAGCTTGATAATCTAAAATGGTTAAAACTGATGATCTAAACTAAATTGATAATTCAAATCAGATGGGATTTCACAGGCTTAATCCTACTTTTTTCTTGACATGTTCCATCACAGATTATTTATTTCCAGTCTTTCAATTGCAAAAATCACCTTCTCTATGTCCTTCACCTTTCCTTCCCCTTTGCTAAAATCCTTTGAGGCTTTTTTCCAGAAATTGTGATTGTGTCTCTATTATATTTGGTAAATCCAATGTTTCTAGTAGCATTATATATTGCAGTAACTCTCTTCATCACCATTATATACTGTATGTCTCTATCTTAAATTTCTATGTTTACATCAAGTTATATCTTCTGTCAGTTATCTTTAATCTTCTGCATCATTCATATCTACCTATCAGCTATTTATAATTTATCATCTATCTATCCTATATCTGTCTGTCTGTCTGTCTATCTACATATCTATCATCTATCTATCATCTATTCTTTTTATATTTCAAACTATTAAAGTCTGTTTCAGGCTTACAATAAAATAATTTGATATCCAACTTTGATTGATTATGTGCCATCAAACTGGTGTCAACTCTTAGGAATCACATAGATTTTCTTAGATATCAGATTGAGTATTGTTTTACTTTCAACAAAGTAAATGTACTTTCTTAAATTACTTTTTCCTTATCAATTATCATACCTGTTGCAATATATATTCTAATATTATCCTTTTAAATAGAATGAAATCAATGCTTAATGACAGTGAAGTTTAATTATCAGACATATCATAAGCAATTAATAACTGCCCATTGCTTTATGATTCAGATTTAACAAATTTTTAATCCTGCTTTCAGTATTTCTCATTGCGAAGAAAAAAGAAACAAAGGACCATAGCCTCTACTAGCACTTTATTGCTAGTTCCACATTGTATAGAGCTGGTATTTTATATATAAACTTTCTCTACATGTTTGGGACTTACTTGTGGTTAAGAATTCTAATGTTCAGAGTTTTATTGTTAATGTTGGAAACGACTCTTTAGAATGCCATAAATAGCCAAAAGGACCACACTGGAGACAGATGTTTTTGGATGCTTCCTGCAAAAGAATTTTCATTAATCTATTTCACTTTTTATGCATTTCCTATGCCATTATTCTAATGTGTGCCCTGCATATTTTATCTATATATTGATGTTGTCTTTTCATTATTTCAAAAATTACTCATATTTCTCCTCCACTTTCCATCACTTGTTTTGTTTACCCTTTTATTCATTCTTCCCCTCCCACACTGGAACTGTTTATTCCATCATAATACCTTCAATGCCAAATCTTCCTCCTTCCTTGTTACATCAAATACTTGTTTGAAATTTCATTTTGCCTTATGTAATCTTGAACTTCCAAACTCTCTTCCCAGTTGTATGGTGACACATATCTTTTCCTCCAAAGATTATCTCCTCTCTCCTCTCTTTCTTTTACTAGATGTGGCAAGTTTTTCTTTCATCTTTTTATTTTAAGGAAAGATTTTTATAGACATCTGCAGGTAAGGGCAAAAAGCTGCAGATCACAAAAACATGGTTCATGACATCACAATCCAACCCCATTCCTTTTATACTTACTGGCTACCAGTATCTCCACTGTCTTAGAAGGTAGCATAAGGTGTAATGTGGTATAATTTAGTTTTTTTTTTTCATTAGTAGTTTCCTGTCCAGATTGAGGGCAAAAGAAAAAGGGGACGACAGATAATGAGGTGGCTGAATGGAGTCACTGAAGCAGTAGGCGTGAGCTTAAATGGACTCCAGAAGATGGTAGAGGACAGGAAGGCCTGGAGGAACATTGTCTATGAGGTCGTGATGCATTGGACACAACTTTGCAACTAACAACAACAGTTTCCTGTCCAGGCAGCCATATTAAGTGGACAGCAGGAATAGCTAAAGCAAACAACAGGGAGAAATAGACTGGACTGTAGATGTGAAACTTTGCAGTGCTGCTCTATTATACAATGTTCCAGAGTGGCTACAGCAGCAATGGAGCAGGATTAGCAGAGAGAAAATTGGATAGATTGCTCAGCAATGTAGAAAAGCACAATGGAGAAACAAGGGATGAAAGGGAAAGATGGCTTCTTGATGCTCCTTTGTGTCTGGACTTGATAGCTGAGCTATGTCTAGATTGTTTTATATACAAAATGGACTATTTCAGGAATCAGATTTTTGGCAGACCACTTTACTGAAACAAGATTCTCCCTGAGTCATCTTTAACAAAATTTATTTAAAGCAAGGCTGTCAAATTTGCCGTCTGCGGGCCAGATGTGTCATGCACTGGCCACGCCCACACCCAGTTTAACAAAGGGGAGGAGTCACAATATGTCATGTGATGACACCGTGACAACACCAGTTTTACACCCTTGATTTGAGGGGTTACACCCTTGATTTGAGGGGTTTGACACCCTTGATTTGGTTGCAGATATTTCAGCAACTTGGTTACTTCACTTTCAAACCAATTTATCTTTCAATTTTTTTAGCTGCCTGTTTCCTTGACAGCTGAAAAATGTGCAGATATCTGGTAACATTTTTTCCAACCTTTTCTTCAATCCTTATCAGCCTGTGACCAGGCCATTGCAATTGGACTAGCACTGTTTTTGAAAGTGCTACATCCCTGTTCACATGTAGCCTGGCTAGTGGAGATTGCAAGCTTAGAGAAAGGGGATGGGAAGACGAAGGAGGTAGCTTCCCTGATGCATTTATTCTGCATGAGACCTCTTTTATGCCTATGCCTATTTAGTTTAGCAACTTGACAAGTAGAAAAACTTATTTTCAAATACTTGCCTATGCATATCCAACCACAGTCCGCTGTATCTTAGAAAGAATGATTGATAATGGGTTTCACTCCAGTAAGCAAAGCTTGCTGGAAAACAAAATGAAGCTGTGTGAATCTATCACCCATTTTCCTTGACTTCACCCATAGTAAATTCATACTCGCCTGCTTTATCACTGTGACAGAATAGGGCTCAGCAATAAGGGTAGGAAATGTTATGTTGCCCTACTTTTCTGCTATCTCAAGGACTAATGGATAGCATTTTAACATGGCCATCTGGCTCTGCCTAAAATGACATCAAAGATTAGTCCAACATTTTATCTTATCCTTTTCTCCCTTTCCTGGTTCCAAGTACATTTATAATCAAACATATCTGCATATGAATCTTCTGTTTCCAAGCCAACCTTCCAAGGAAGAACAACCAGAATGGCTGCAGAGGTTATCAAGCATTCTTGATCACCCCAATTACTTCAATATGCAATGTGAGCAGTTCCCTTTTCGTTGATAAAATATTCCAAACCGGTTATATAATTTCCATAAAATATAAACAATGTACCCATTCCAGTTTTCTTAAAATAGCTGTTATAGCAAGGACAAAATTGCTCAGATCGGATGCCTGAATGATCTTGGCTTGTTTTCCTGTTCTCAGCCCTTGCTTCCTACTCTGTAACATTCTTTTTCAGTAAACAGCCCTTTGGGAAATCTTTTGTGATGAAGATCAGATCAAAACATGCTTCAAATGGATAAATAGAAAGTGCATTCAAGTTAGGCATTCTAACTTGCTAGTAAGTTTGCCTCCCACTGCCTCATTACTAATTGCTGGTATATGATTGCAGGGCAATGTGGGTTTGGACAAAATCCTGTAGATCAAAGAGAAACAGAATAATCAATTCTCTACCACTAAGTTCTATATATTGATGTGTGGTCCATCTGGTTGGCATCAAGTGCAAGGTAGCTTTTTTGCTGTTTGTGCTTTGTCCCCTGCTTCACACAACAAGCATCTTTACAGCGAATGATTTCATTTCATATCATGTACATAAATCTGATGTACTTTGCAAGCTGGTTTTAGATGGATGGAACATGTTACATTTCATTATGTCCTTAAGCACTGTATATGCATTTGTGGAGTCAAATCCCACATTCAATAACTTAAACAAATATTTTTCATCTTTCTTTGTTGATGACTTGAAATTTAGTATACAGTTTCATTTTTTCTTCATTTTGGCTCACCAGAAAATAGTGGTCCTTGAAAATGCTAATACCAGATATAGAGCATGCATTTAATTTGAAATATTGATTAAAGATGTTTTTCTATGAACAGGGTTGCTAGTACACTATGACATCGTAAACCTGAACCAGATGAAGTATTTACTCCTTCCTTTAAAATGTTTTTTTCCCCCAATAGTAACCTAAGTTTTGAGTGTGCCTAATTAGAGATTTAATCTATCCTATAAAATGCAGTTATTATACTTTCCAGATTTCCACAAGACTTTATGTGAAATTTTAAGCCCATTATGTTTAAATATGTATGTGTGTGTTTAGCATCAATTAATATTTCAAGTATGTTATTTGGCTATGAAATTGAAAATTAACTTGTTCTGATATGCAGATAGGGGTCTTTCTTTCTTTCTTTCTTTCTTTCTTTCTTTCTTTCTTTCTTTCTTTCTTTCTTTCTTTCGCTTTTCTGCTTTTCTTTTATTATATTCATCACTCTCCATCATTCTGAGAGTAAGAAAAGGGGGGAAATTGTGTAAAAGAAATGAGTTAAGTGGACAAAATCAGAGACCTAGCCAGGAACTTTAAAACCCACAGTGATTACATAAATGAGGAATACAAGCACAAATTAATAGAGGTTTCTCAGATGGTAATGAAAATGTCATATTTTTTATTTTAGAAAGTCCACCTATGAATGTTTGTTGTTTGCCATTGACAACAGACACTCATAGGTGGAGTTCTTAAACTGAGAAATGCTACATCCTCATTGCCATCTGGGAAATCGTTATTAATTTGTGCTTGTATTCCTCATTTATGTAACAGTTTGGTCTGTGGGTTTATGGCTTAACCATTATGTAATGGTTTGGGTTTTTTGTGAAGACAAGAGAGATGCATTTAGGGCTTGGCTATTGGTTGTGATGGAAGCTCTGTATTGAAGAGACATATTATGGTGAAAGAAAACAGCAAAGGAGCAAAATGAGAGAATAAAATGACTGCTGTGAAAGATATAATCGTATGATAAGCAACAAAGAGGACCAGTAAGAGAACTGCCATTATATTCTGATAGCAGTATTTTTTGAGCAGCACAGAAAATTATATTTGTCTGTGGTTTTGCAGTTGCACGAGCACTGGGCTGCTGTTGTAGAAACTAGAATTGTGTCATGAACACTGGCTGTTGTGTCTACGAGCAAGATGGAAAGAGGAGTATCAGGACTATGGCAGGAATTGAAATAGCACCAGCCTTCTGGAATGTGGTATTTGAGATTGGTCTGGTCCTGCTGTTGATACTTCCACCATTGTGCTTCTTGGCAGATTTTTGGATCCATTACACAGGGAAAGTAATAGTTTGAAGTTCTCTCATTTGGCTGGCAAGGAATTAGATATCCTGGATGGAAGAGCTTTGAACCTACAGTATATATTGGACTGCAAATTTCTTTTACTTATCTCACATGGAGGGTTAAGAAAGAGTCCACACATGTAAATTGCTGGCACATTACTGATTCGGTAGGAATATTGGAGCATGGGATAAATGAATCTTAATGTCAAATAGCTGGAAGAAGACATTTCAAAACCTGGATGTAAATTCAGAGTTGTGACCCAAGAACACGTGCATAAAAGGCCCATGTGCATAAACAAGTGATTTAGAAAAAACTCCACATTTCCTGATCTGATGGCTACTAGAACCTTCTGAGCAGCCAAATGCAGAATTTTAAATATGCCCCCATGTTAGCGGTGAAATCCAGCACGTTCTGACAGGTTCTGGAGAACCAGTAGCTGAAATTTTGAGCAGTTCGGAGAACTGGTAGCGGAAATTTTGAGTAGTTTGGGGAACTGGCAAATACCACCTCTGGCTGGCCCCATATTGGGATGGGAATGGAGATTTTGTAGTATCCTTCCCCTGCTACACCCACCACGCCACACCATGCCCACCAAACCACGCTCACAGAACTGGTAGTAAAAAAAATTGGATTCTGCCCATGTCCATTTTTCTTGTCAGGGAA
>JANHFM010004945.1:83842-94940 GCA_032468115.1 Grayia smithii | reverse complement strand
TTTCTTTTCTTTTCTTTTCTTGTCTTTTTTTTTTTTTTTTTTGGGTGAGGCCTGCAAATAATCAACTCCTCCTCTCCCCCACCCCCCGCCCCACCCCCGCTTTGCTCCAACTCCTGCCAAATTGGAGGCAGGACTTTGTATTATTATTAATGTTTTTGGAATGCGTAGCCCTGTCTGTGATCAGCGCAATGTTTGTAGAGGTTTTCCTCCTGAAACATCGCAAGAGAGAAAACGGGGGAGCTTGGAAAAAGGTAAAACGAGAAAAGAGAACAATATTCCTTTTCCTGTCAGGAACCTTTAAAAGTGCTTATTTTCTGAGTGGGCACTTCCCCCCCCACCCTCGCATTCTCCCCGAAAGTTGGTTCTGATTTCCTTCAGATTTCAGTCGCTCCCCCTTGCTGACCGAGCGACTGCTGCTTCAGGGCCAGGGATTGTGAAACTGGGAGAAGGAAAACATCTGGGCTGATGGTGGGTTTATTTTTTGTTTGTTTGTTTTTGTGTGTGTGTGTCTAGTGTACTTGAGGGAGGAAGGTAACGGCTGCAAAAATTGGAGGGAAGGAGTAAGGATTACTCCGGAGCGGAAAGGGAACGAAATGAAATTTGCTTCTTTCTGAAGTCCTTCTAGCAGAGAACGACCCAAACTTCGTAAAGTTTGTCTAGAGGAGATTCCCAATTGTGATTCTGGATGGCTTCAATGAACGGCGAGAAATCAGCTAGATTTCAAGCGGGTTGAATCTGCCTCTCCAGATTTTTGCTGTGCATTCCAGTGAGTTCCTGTTATTCTTCTGAGCTCAGTGGTGAAAAATAATACAAGGAGAAGAGGTATCTTCTCTTTGGTCCTACCTACCTAGAGAGATGTTGAGGCCACCTTCCCCATCGTCCGTTGCTTATCAGATGGGATGGATTCTCAGCACACCTGGGAAAAGCCAGCTCTTAAATTATATTATTTGTCAGTTTTATGATTATTTTTACCAGCGTTGGGTTAGGACAGGGGTCTGCAACCTTAAACAATCAAAGAGCTATTTGGACCAATTTCCTACAGAAAAGAAAACACCGGGAACCACAAAACCCTTCCCGTGCCTGACGATTTCTTGAGCGGCCACAAAACTAGCATATGTAGTTGAATTTAACGTTATGTTTTCTTCTGAAACTTTTCTTTTCTTGGATTTATCCATGGTTGGCCTACTGGGGGTTGAAAAACTCAATAAATTGCGTGCTGGTGGGTGTCACACATTGGCGTTTGTGACACATATTTTGAGTGGCAGGGAGCCACAGCAGAGGAGTGAAAGAGCCACATGCGGCTCCAGAGCTGCAGGTTGCTGACCCCTAATCTAGAGGATTGTTTGAAGGCTAGGATTGAAAAAAAACTACTGTGTTTCACAGAAAATAAGACCCAACCAGAAAACAAGCCCTAGCATGATTTTTCATATGCTCATAATATAAGCCCTACTCCAAAAATAAGCCCCAGTTAAAATCATCAGCTAGACAGACACATTTAGTACCATATTTCTCTGAAAATAAGATCTAAGCAGAAAATAAGCCCTTAATGTGTTTTTTGGAGCAAAAATTAATATAACACCTGGTCTTATTTTGGGAAAAACACAGTATAATAGACATTGGACCCTGGCTTCCATCACTAAAATCCAGGGATGATGGATTTTGCAATTTATGGTTGATTAGGTTTGTAATCCAATGCATTGGACTGCCTTCACCTGTACAGGTAATCCTAAATTTACAAAGATTTGTATAGCAATTGTTTAAAATTATGACGTCACTGAAAAAAGTAACATACATCCAGTCCTTGAACTTATAACTGATGCAGCATCCCATAGTCACATGATCAAAATTTGGGTGCTTTGCAACTGGCATGCATTTACAATGGTTGCGGCATCCTGGGGTCACATGATCACCATTTGCGATCTTCCTAGCCATAATCTTCTGACAAGCAAAGTTAACGGGGGAAGTTGGATTAGTTTAACAACCATGTGATACACTTAACAAATCTGGCAAAACAGGTCACAAAATTGGACATGTCTGTCTCATCAGCTGCCTTGCTTAACTGGTTCCAGTTCCAGTCATAGTTGTCAAGTTCCAGTTGTAGTTGTCAAGTCGAAGACAACCTGTATGGATTATTCAACTACAAAACCCTCCGATACTACCACCTCTTACAATACTAGACAACACAGTATCAACAGTAGAGACCTTCAAGTTTCTAGGTTCTACCGTATCTCAAGACCTAAAATGGACACCTAACATCAAAAACATCATCAAAAAAAGCACAACAAAAAATGTCCTTTCTGCGCCAACCCAGGAAGCTCAAACTGCCCAAAGAGCTGCTGATCCAGTTCTACAGAGGAATTATTGAGTCTGTCATCTGCGCCTCTATAACTGCCTGGTTTGGCTCTGCAACCCAACAAGACAGACACAGACTTCAGAGCAGAGATGGGTTTCAGTAGGTTCTGACCAGTTCTGGAGAACTGGTAGCAGAAATTTTGAGTAGTTTGGAGAACCAGTAAATACCACCTCTGACTAGCCCTGCCCCCAGCTGATCGGGAGGAAATGGGGATTTTGCAGTAACCTTCCCCTGGAGTGGGGAGGGAATGGAGATATTACAGTATCTTTCCCCTGGAGAGGGGAGGGAATGGAGATTTAACAGTATCCTTCCCCTGCCATGCCTACCAAGCCACAACCACGACATACCACTCCCGCCAAGCCATGCCCACAGAACCAGTAGTAAAAAAAATTGAATCCTACCACTGATGTAGGAGTATGGTCTAGAAATAACCACTGAAGGGCCATTGCAAAGGTGTAATGTGTGACCATGACACTGGAGGGGCTGGCTGCTAAGTGGATGGTCACCCTCCACAATGACAATGCCCTGGAGCTGAGAAACTTTGACTGCTTCATGACTGCCCTTAGGAAGTGCTTCGAGGACCCCTTGGCCAACCGAAAAGCCAGAGATCACATAAAAATCATCAGTCAGAGACGAGAGGAATGGAGAATTCCACAACCTACGAGCTAACCAATTAGCCAAAAGAATCTTGATTGGCTGCTTCAGAGATGGGCTGAGCAATGAGATCTATAATACCTGCATATTCAGGGATGCCCCCCACACCCGCCATGTTTGGTACATTCTAGAAGAGGAAGTGGACATTGATCTGGTGTGACCCAAATATCATCTGAGCCAAAGAGGATATACCTCCCTGAGAAAAATGGGCAACAAAACCACAGCCACATGAGCAGAGCCCAGGCTGGTGGTCCACAGGCTGCTTCAGGTGTGGAAAAGAAGGCCACTGAGTTGCTGCATGCCCAATTGCTGCATGCCCAATCAGGTGTGGAAAAGAAGGCCACGATTGCTGCATGCCCAATCAAAAAGGTAACCCTGGGAGCTGTCAAAAAGAAGGGAAAGACATCACAGAGAGCCTGTGAAACACCCCTAAAAGGAGTGGAGGTCGTAGATGGCAAAGGAACACTGACCAAACTAGACAGCCCAGTGGAGACCAATTCAGACTACAATGATGATCCCTTGGTACATTGCCTGGTCAACCCAGTGACCATCCCCATAGAACTGATGATCTAATCCTCAGGGTGCAAAGGGAATTTAATAGCCTTCCTGGACTCAGGGAGTACCAGGTGTCTAGTCAAGTCAGGCATGGTTGAGAATTTGGGCATGAGACTTGGGCAAAGAGTGCCCATAGCATTTTGCATACTGGATAGCTCAGTGGCAGGGGGCATCCCGGAACATTCATCACCAGCCCAATAATAATGAGGATGGGCATGCATACAAAGACTCTAAACTTTATTGTATCCCTGGGTATGGGGAGGCCTCTAGTGTTAGCACTATCTTTGCTTTTGAAGTGGATCCCTTATGGGAACTGGAGGAGGGGCCTATTAAAGATCTGGTAGGCTACATGTGAGGGGAGACAGGGCAAGGACTGTAAGAAACCCACCCCTAAACTGCCACGGGAAGCATTGAGGTGGCGGCTGAAACCAAAGAATGGCTCCATGGTGATCTTTGGATCCCCAAAGAATATTGGGACCTACGGGATGTTTTCAGTGAGAAGTGGTCAGATCAGTGGTGAAATCCATTTTTTTTACTACCAAAAATTTGGCCATGGCTTGGTGGGAGTGGCTTGGTGGGTGTGGCAGGGGAAGGATACTGCAAAATCTCCATTCCCATGCGACTCCAGGGGAAGGATATTGCAAAATCTCTATTCCCACCCCACTTTGGGGCCAGCCAGAGGTGATATTTGCCAGTTTCCCCTACCGGTTGTCTGAACTGCTCAAAATTTCCGCTACCGGTTCTCCTGAACCTGTCAGAAACTGCTCGATTTCACCCCCTGGGTCAGATGCACTCCCACATCACCAACCCACTGATTGCTCCATAGAAATCTTGCTGGGGATTTCCTGCCCAAGCCAAAATTGTATTCATCGACCCCCAGGAAATTAGAAGAGCTACATGTTTATAGACAAAAACCTGAACCTTCGTCATCCAGGTGGACACCAATGATGTCACAGTGGCATCAGTACTTCTGCAGGATAATGAACAAGGGGTCCTACAGCCACACTGAAAAATATGATTATAAAAGCCCAGTCCAACACAATAACACTGAAAAAAACCCAATAAATCCAAGAAGAAACCAGCATGGTTACACATGGATCTTTCTGATAAACCGAAAGAATAAATACAAAAAATGGAAAGAGGGACACATAATTAAGGCAGAATATCAGCCAGTAGCATGAATCTGCAAAGATGAAGTTGGGAAAGCAAAGGCTCAGAATGAACAAAGACTTGCAACAAAAGTCAAAGATAATAATTTTTTAAAAGTTTCTTTCAACATATAAATTTTAAAAAAAGTTAAGAAAACGGTCTATTAAAGACAGAAGATGGCAAGGAAATAACAGGCAGTAGAGAGAAAGCAGAGTTGCTTAACTCATTCTTTGCATCAGTCTTCATGCAAAAAAACACTGTAGCTCAACCTATCAAAAACATAACTGTAAAAGACAGACTAGAAATAAAAATTAAAATAAGCAATGAAATAGTAAGAGAACACCTGTCTGATCTTGATGAATGTAAATCATCAGGACCTGATGGATCACAGAACATCCCAGAGTTCTGAAGAAGCTGGCAGATGTTATCTCAGAACCCCTGTACCATGTCTTTCAAAAATCCAGGAGCAACACATATGGACCCTAAGAAATTGTCTTATATGTATCCAAATATGCAAGCTAAATGTTGGAGATGTGGATATGATGATGCAACTTATTTTCATATATGGTGGACATGTAAAAAGGTTAAGGCATTTTGGATTAAGATATGGTGGATTGTACAAAATATTTTTAAGAAAAAGATAATTTTTGAACCACAATTGTTTTTATTGGGTATTACAACTGGATTTAATGTTACAGAGACTAAACTGATGTTGAACTTTGTTACTGCAGCGAGACTTTTAATAGCACAATATTGGAAAAAAGAAGATCTGCCATCAATAGAAGAATGGACATTTAAGGTTATGAACTTGGCAGAGATGGCGAAGATATCAGCATATTTAAAGGATAAGACTCAAGAAAAATATTATAAAGAATGGAAACAATGGATTGAATATATTCAGAAAAAATATGGGACTAAGAAATTGCAAATAGCTTTTGAATGATAATAGTATATTCCATGGACTGGAGGAGAGTTTTATAGATAGGATTAGTTATGATTGTTAGACTTATGTATGTTTTTATGGAAAGGAATTTTTTATATGTAATATGTTCCGGGAAGTCGGGGGGGGAGGGGGGGTTAGGGAGGGAAGGGGAGGGATGGGGTTTTATATTGTAAAAAATTTTATAAAACTTTTTCAATTAAAAAAAAAAAATTCAGACACTTGGCAACTAGCTAACTTTATGATGGTTGCAGTGTCCTGGGATCATGTGATCACTTCTGGTGACCTTCTGACAAGCAAAGTCACTAACTTAACAACTGCAGTGATTCACTTAACAACTGTGGCAAGAAAGGTGGCATAAAGGGGCAAAACTCACTTAACGAATGTCTCACTTAACAACATAAAGTTTGGGCTCAGTAGAAGTCATAAATTAAGGACTACTTCTATTCAGGAAGAAGGGCTGGGTGTATTTAGCATGAGCAACTTTCTGTTCTGTTTTGAGTTGCCCAAAAGCCACAGTGGTTGAATTACACAGAGTGGCATTTGAAATGGGCTATTGGCTATTGTTAGATATTGAGACTGTCAGATCTTGAGATAAGAGGTTTCCACCAAGGTCCTTCGTTTGGGTGAGAGAATACTGAATGCTGATTGGTTAATGTTAATGTTGGATAGCCCTCTATATAAAAGAGCTTTGCCAGTGAGTGTTCACTGGTTGCAGAGGATTGTAAATAAAGAGCTGTTGTTGAAAGTCACTCTCCAAGTCTTCCTTCACCCAATCCAACAGCTATTGTTGCAAGTACAGTATTATAGTAACTGACTGGTGGCCATAAGATCATATGACAACCAGTTGTCCAAACTGCAAGATTACCTTATATACAAAATTGAATATAGCATCCAACTGCAATTTTGGCATTATCTGGCATTCTGATAATTTTATAACCTGCCTATCTATATAAATAAATAAAAGTGTAGGCAAGTTGTAGCTCTGAGACTGGATTGCACCTATTTCTTTGTGATCACAAGGAATTGTTTTAAAGAACCATGCTTATGTCATTGCTAACTTGTTTAAATCTGTAGAAGTATTGGAAAAGAGTACTGGGCTAGACTTCCAGGACAATATTAGAAAGTCAAAGCTATCTTTAGACAGCTATTTCTGGAAAAATCAACATTGAATTATGGTTTCCTTGTCAATTTATATGCTCGGCATTCTCTTATAATTCATTATGTGTCTGGGCTTGGTTCGAAGCTGAACAAGGACTTATTTTAAAAGGCTTACCTATACTGTGACCTCATCAGTCACAAAAATTGACAAGCCTGAAACAAGTCAACTTGTCTGGGGCTTAATACTTTTGGGAGCTAAATGAAAGAAGTCTACCCATTTAATGATTTATTGGATGAAAGCAAGACTGTTAATGCTCATGCGAGTTGGACTTGATGGATAGTTATGCCTAGAAACATGATGTATGAAGCATTCCCACAACAATATGCACCTGTCTTGTTTATATTTGGGTTAGGTTTATAAATGCACACGCTGTTAGAGATTGGGTAGGGATAGATAAGCATCCTCTTCTCTTTTTCCCTTCTTCTCGTCATTAAAAAGTGTGGTTATAAACCTTAGTATTGAGTTGTGGGTTGTTTTTTTTTGCAGATGATAGCCAAGTGAGATTTGCAACAAACGTTTTTGTGAAACTGATTTCTATGCCTCCCCACCCGCACAGATTTACTGGCTTGTCCTCTTGCCACAGATTGGAAGCCAGGGATCAGTGTGTCCTTTGCTAAAGTTTTACAATAAGGAGTCTCAAAACAAATTCTTTTCTACTTAAAACAGACCTAACAAGTACATGGCAGCATAGAAAATAATAAACTTAGATACTAGTTCATCAAATCTATATTATACATGTTTCAGGTGCATGAATGAAGATACTTGATGGGTCTCACCATGGGACTTTTGGCCTGAAAGAGACCATAGTTATCCTGCTATAACTTTCAGGCAGATTGCGACATTTTCTAAACCAAATTTTGCATTTGGCCTTGAGTTACATACTTCCAGCATAATTTCCCCAAAATGTATGCAAGAAATGAATTGACATATTAGTTTATTAAACAAAGCTCATGGACATCATTTGGATGTTCAAAACTTGGTTTGCTGTACATATTGTTTGTGGGTATATACATATTTTGATAGATATATTCAGAACAGAGACTCACAGATGCTCACATGATGAAAGCAGATTCATGATGCAACTTCTGCGCCTTTCATACATTACTGTGAGGTACACACATGTTGTAATGGTCTGCCAGCAGCCCGTGGTGCTAGTAAGGGAGTTGGAGAGTGACAAGGCTGAGGAGGACCATGGGCCAGTCCTGGACTCTGGGGAAGGCCCAGAAGAGGGCTCAGCATTGGAGGCAGAGATGGAGCCAGGGCCATCTGGGAGTGATGCATGGACTCCGGAGCCTCCAGAGGCAGACAGCAGAGAGGCAGAGGAACAGGAGGAGCCTGTTCCTAGTGCACGCATGAGAAGAGCTTCCAGAAGGCAAGAGCAGCTATAGCAAAAAGGACGACTCGGGAGTAAGGCCAAGAGATGATTGGCCCCTCCTGTAAGGCTTAAAAGACCAGCACCGGCTCTTGGGCTCTTCGTAGGAAAACAACGTTGCTATATTTGTTTCTTGTCTTGCTGCATTTATTTGTCTCTTGTTCCTGAACTTTTGCTAAGAAAAGCCTTTGGCAGGGTGCCAAAGTATAAAAAGGTTGGTGATAAGGCTGAAGGACTGTGTTAGGAAAAATTTAGTTTGGACTAATGAGAATGAGAGGGGACGCGGTGGCTCAGGGGATGCTGAGCTTGTCGATCGAAAGGTCGGCAGTTCAGCGGTTCAAATCCCTACTGCCACGTAATGGGGTGAACTCCCATTACTTGTCCCAGCTTCTCCTAACCTAGCAGTTCAAAAGCACGTAAGAAATGCAAGTAGAAAAATAGGGACCACCTTTGCTGGGAAGGTAACAGTGTTCTGTACGCCTTTGGCGTTGAGTCATGCTGGCCACATGACCATGGAGACGTCATCGGACAGCGCTGGCTCTTCGGCTTTAAAACGGAGATGAGCACCACCCCCTAGAGTCGGGAACGACTAGCACATATGTGCGAGGGGAACCTTTACCTTTATTTATTGAAAGATTGACTCATCAGGATTTTAAAGAAAATATAGCTACTCCCGGTAAGTTTCTGGATCTGAATTATTTTGGGACACTGAAGAAACTGCCCAACAATTGTACCTATTTCGCAAAAGACATTTACACAGAGAACAGCGCAAATATGTAAGCAATTTGAGGCACAGCGCATCACGTCTATGCAAGGGGCAGCAACTGGTTATGTTCACATCACATCCTTAACCTAGTTATCAAATTAAGCGCGCTCCATCGTGGATTGCCTCCAAGATGGAGCTGTATGTTGACGTTGATGGCAAAGAATCTTGCATTACCCTGCATAAATATCTGCTCTACATACGGATTTCTGTAGCATTTTATAGTATTGCTGACAACTTGAACACATGCGTTGTTGACAAAAACTCTTTTTGGAAGATAAAAAGGTACCCTCAAGCTACTCCATCCTCTCTCGGGGACTCAATAACCTTAGGAGGGATAAATGACATGTTCCCATCATGAAGCAACGCTCTTCAAAGATCCAGTAAGTTTTGGGCAAAACCTCTAAAAATAAAAAATAAAAACTAGTCTAGAGAAAAGAAGGACTAGGGGTGACATGATAGCAGTATTCCAATGTTTGAGGGGTGCCACAAAGAGGAGGGGTCAACCTAAGCACCTGAAGGCAGGACAAGAAGCAACAGATGGAAACTAATCAAGGAGAGAAACAACTAAGGAGAACTTTCTTGACAGTGAGAACAATAAACCAGTGGAACGGCTCGCCTTCAGAAGTTGTGGGTGATCCATCACTAGAGTTTTTAAGAAGAGACTGGACAGTCATTTGTCCAGAATGGTTATAGGATTTCCTGCTTGAGCAGGGAGGTGGACTAGAAGAACCCCAAGGTCTCTTCCACTCTATTCTTGTTGAGGTATTCCTTGTTAGGAGAACGAGCACGCACAGAGAAATGTAGTGAGAATAGTGATGAATAACACACAACCAGTAAACAGATACACTGAATAGTGAAATATATTTACTTCCAGCAAAACGTTTAAGCAAAGTCCAGCCAACAGTCCAAGTCATACACAAGTAAATCAATTAATCGTCAAATCAATCAGTCCAGGGATAATCCAAAAGTCTTTGTTCTTACCAGTATCATACACGGAGTAGCAGTTTTGCAAACAGTAGCAAGCGCGATACAGAAACGAACAACTACACACAGCAAGCGAGCAAGCAAGAGTAAGAGTGAAATTAGAGCAATTAGAGCAATTAGAGCAATCCAGCTCAAACCAGGTTCCTGGCTCTAACTTACAGCCATTGGAGGAACCTCAGCCAATCACAAATTAACATGCTTTTAAAGATACAGTATTAAAATACTATCATGGCTTGTATATATTGCCAACCCAACTAGTTAGGTGACTATCATTCCTAACAATTCTGATATGCCTTACTCCATATTTCTCATAATTCCACCCGCTATCTTCACCCAAGTCTTGAGATAAAAATAACTCCCTTTTTACCACGACCAGAAGACGGAGTGGATTGTCGAAGTCTTAGGAAGTTTTTACTGCCTCTCTTTAATTGTGACGGAGATCCTTGCTTGAAAACCACAATTTCCTAGAGCAAGTTTAAATCCAGAGGCATCGCATTGTTTTGTGGGATCCTGGCAATTTGTACTACCTGAAGATTACAGCGAGAACTGGCAAATTCTTCACTTCCCTAGGCAGAGGAATTCTTCAGAAGAGAAAATGGTCATCTTTTTTTTTGTTTAAAAAGACAAGACAAATCTTGTTGGTTTACAAGTGGCTATCCTTGACTTCTCCACCTGAGGAAGACAGCCTCCAAATTGAGTTGTTGACAGTCTCCAAATCAATACAAAGCAACTTAAGGATTTAGCCACCTTGTTAGCAAACAATAAATTGAATCAGGAAGCAGAACTGGGTTTATTTTTAACTTCTATCTGTTCCAATGTGGGTTGTTTTATCCCCCTTTACAGCCAACAGGTGTGAACCAACCCTTCTCTATAATTGTGGTGTGGAACAGCGTTCTTCTGATCCTGGGGAAATGGCTCTTAGATTTACACATAGAATGGTCAACCAATTGGCTACTCCAAATCTCAACCAACAAATCCTCTGTTTTACACATTGGCAAAAAAAATAAAATCAAAATCAGACCATCAAATACAAGCTGGGCGGATATGACCTCGTAGACGACCCTCATTCTGTCAAGGACCTTGGACTACTCATCTCAAATGATCTAAATGCCAGAGCTCACTGTAACAGCATTGCCAAAAAGGCATTAAGAGTTGTTAACCTA
>JANHFM010004945.1:9494-22998 GCA_032468115.1 Grayia smithii | reverse complement strand
TTGTGTGATAGTCATAATAAGATTATGTAATTAACAGAAGGACGAGGGTGGCATTTGGGAGAAGATGAGGGAGGAATTGATTGATTGTGGGTCACGAAGAGGATGGAGGAGAGAATGACCGGAAGAAGGGAAAACTGGAATTCTTTCAGTTTTGGAATTAACCGGGACATGCCAGGTTGCTAGTTAAATAAATAATGGACTTTGAACACTGATGGTGAGATGGGTTTTATTTCAATGGAAGCGATCCTGGAAACCTGACACACTGTGCCACCTGCAGATGGGCCGAGGTAGCGCGCATGCAACCAGCCACCCTCGGCCTGCTCCTCCGGCCAGGAAAGCCATTCCAGGGCCCAAAAGGGGAAGCCAAGCCTGCCATCCCATGCGCTCAACCTTCCTCTGCACCCGAACACCATTGCCGCAACCCTCCTCCTCCTCGCGTGTGCACAGAAGCGCCAGGCCTAGCCGGGTCAGTCATGCCATGGTGGTGTCTCTGCCCTGCTGCTCAGCTGGGGAAGGAGGTTAGAGGCACTTCCGCCAGGGAGGGGGCAGCACAGTCCTCGACAAGAGCTGTAGTCCAGGAGGGGCCTGCGGTATGCACATGCTCAGTAGCACTGGTGCCCCCCATGCATGTCACCTGGCCCGCACAGGGAAGGCACCCGGGTGGGCTGGAGGAGCTCCCGGGGAGCCCTGCTGGGCCTTCTGGCCACACCCAGACCTTTCTGCTTGGCGCACCCGGCGGGTGCAGATGGAGCCGCCCCTCCCATGGAAGCTCCCGTGGCCTTCCTTGGATGGGCTCCTCATTGGCCGCCTGTAGCCCAGCACCTCCCTGGAGCCAGGGGGAATTGGGGAGCCTGTTGCCAAGGAAGCAGTGCAATCACTCAGCCAGGGCAGACTCAGCGAGTGCTGCATTGGTCTCTTTCATTGGCCCGCTGAGTCTGCCCTGGCTGAGCGATCACACTGCTTCCTCAGCAACAGGTGTGCCGCAGCCCCCTTCACCTCCATGATTTATGTTTCCCACTTTTCCTGGGCTGGCGGGAAGTGGCGCCACAGCTGAGCCTCCTCAGTTAATTTAAAAAATTAAAACTTCTTTATTTTTTTTCTATCGGGTTCTGTGGGTGTGGCTTGGTGGGATCGGGGGTCAGGTGACTTAATGGCCATGGCTGTGAGTGATGTCAACTTAGTCATGCCCACTGTCACAGGAAACCCCCCCACCAAGCCATGCTCACAGAACCAGTAGGGAAAATTTTTAGATTTCACCCCTGTTTTAATCCATCCTTCCCAGTGGTGGGTTTCTACTGGTTCACCTTGATTCAGGTGAACCAGTAGTGGTGGTGGTGGGAGGCTCCGCCCACCCACCTGTATGTCATCATGGACACTCTGTGCAGGCACAGAAGCTTTATGCACTCGCTTCGCTCATGTAGGCACGCACATGCTCACAGTTCCAAACCGGTAGCAAAGGTAAGTGGAACCCACTACTGATCCTTCCCCAGTGTTGTTTTGTCCTAGTATAATTAGTTATTTTCCTCAATCTTTATAGATTTTTTTTGTTACCATATTGACAATTGTTTTTTGATTTCAGACCAATTTGATCTGTGTGTCTCTTACCATTATATACATCCCCTCTTTTTCTCCTCTTACTCTTTTTCTCTATTTTTCACTTAATTTTTAATTTACATAAATTGTATATTATATAATCTTAAAAATGGCATCATTCTTGGCTGTTGCTGTGAAATAATTGTCATCACTATTATATTAAATCATTTCTCTTTCTCATATTTCTCTTTTTTTCCCCTCTCCTCTTTCTTTAACATTATTTGATCTCAAAAAAGCTAAGTGAGGTTAATATCTGGGATTAATGACAATTCTTGGTTTCTAAACTGGAGAAAAAATTGAAGGAAAAAACATTAGAATGAGATTTTTACTTTTATAGACTTCAATGCTAGCTTGATAAATGGGAAGGGAAGGCAATGAAGTCAAGGGATTTTATG
The DNA here is from genome assembly GCA_032468115.1 of Grayia smithii. Classification (NCBI taxonomy): domain Eukaryota; kingdom Metazoa; phylum Chordata; class Lepidosauria; order Squamata; family Grayiidae; genus Grayia; species Grayia smithii. The sequence continues at coordinate 21,010 of JANHFM010004945.1, read as the reverse complement.
TGTTGAACTAAAAGTTTTGATAGCAAATTACTATTATTTAATTAACTCCCAAGTCCTGTTCTCAAATATTAATTAATTCCCAATTCCTGCTCCCCAAATATTCAGAATTTTATTTTGATATGATATGAAAATTAAGTATAGCTTACAATTTAACATTTTTCTGGGTTATGAGCTTAATGAATATGTACCAGCTAAATGTGATACTTAGAAATCTTTTTCAGTAGAATAATTAGGGCTTTATTTTGAATGAATGTACACAGAAACATAAAGTACAATACTTAAAGCCATTAAAATAAATAGTAATAACTAACCAATTAATTAAAAAATTGCCTAACAGAAATTCCATAATCATGGCAGTTTATGTTAAAATAATGGAAAAAAAAATCATATTTCCTTTAAAATATCTATCCTCGGTTTTAAAAGTAGAATCATATTACTTATGACATGTTCTTTCAGTTTAAAAGTTGTTCCATATTTTTCACATTTAATTTAATTAAGACTAAGCAATTTGTTCATTAGAATTTTTACAGATAATGTGCTAAGGATCTCAGGGTAAGTTATATTACTTAATATAAATGTCAAATAAGACCCCAATCCTAGAGTGACTCTTTTTCTTACATTATCATATAAGACTTTAACATTCCTAAATAGTTTGATCAGAATTATATAAGCAGATCTGCTGTTCTTTTATGACCAGCATTAAAAAAATATCCTGTAGTTCAGAGTTCCTGTCATGCATGTTGCCACCTGCAACTTCCCTTATGTCTTCAAGTGCAGATGAAGCACGTTGCAATGGTCTATCCAAACATTTTCCAGAGTGCAATTCACCGCAGCCAAGTCATTCTTATCTAGCTGTCCAAATATACTCCCACTTGTACCTTAAGTGACAGAAATAATCCAGAACACTAAGCCTGCACATCTGCTTTTTTGAGTTGAGTGCAGTACAATCTGAGGTTGAAGACATATTCAATTTCCTTATCTGTGAATTACTGAATAATTCTCAGTTTATTAGTCCTCGTCCAGCATTTTAAAGCATTATTCCAACATAAGTTCGAAACTTGAATCATCGTTTTGTTCCCACCATTGATATATAATTACTCCTATGGGAATACAGCCTTTGCCAGAAGAAAATTATATACTCTTGGTCTAATAAAATAGCAGGACTGGGAAAGGTCAATAACACCTACATAGGCTCGAAAGAGAGGTTTGGAACAACCTCACCAAATATTGCTAGCTTTAATTCAGCTTCTAATAGATGGAAATAAAGTCACTGCCATGTAGGATTTTTGCAATCTTATCTGATCCATAAAGAGCTGATAAAACTCACAATAGCATCAAAAAAGTTTTGTGCATTGTGATACCACCACATAAATGATATAAAATATACAGATGGTGCAAGTATGGAATTTGTATCACTTGCATGATCATGTCACCTCCAATCCAATACCCATGTTATGATTCATGCTGTCAACTATTTGGTAACTAGAATCATACAAAAGCAAACTTACCATTAGCAATGTTGACCTCAATAGTGATCCATTTTTCACTGGTGGGAATTCTTTCCTTGTCCCATTTTCTGGATCATGGACTCATTCAGTAATGATGTTTTCTCACCCAGAGCATCAAGGACCTGTTTCTACTGCCTCTTTGTAGCCATTCTAATCAATAGTTCTCTTTCTCTATCTCCTCTACACCACTTTAACTACTAGAGCAGGGGTGTCAAACTTGATTTCATTGAGGGCTGCATCAGGGTTGTCTTTGACCTGGGGCGGCTGGGGAGGCTGGGGTGGCATGGTCATGGGGCATGGCCAGCTTGACATCACTCATGTCAGGGATGCCTGTGGTGGCCCAAGCACTCTGCCAGCAAAAACGGGCTTCTAAGTTCTGTTTTCAGTTGCAACAGCTTCCTGAAACCCTCTGCCAGTGAAAATGCAGCTCAGGGGGACAGCACACTGCCCCTCCCCTGAGCTGCATTTTCATTGGCAGAGGCACCACGCACTGGTCCTTCGCTGTTTCCAGGGTGGACCCATGGTAGTGACCTAAGCACCCATTGGCATTTGATCTTATAAAGCTCTCATATTGGATTCCCATAGATTGCTGATGCTCAAGAAGTTAATTCTCCATATCTTAGGTATGGAGTTAGGAACAGCTCGGGAATTTATAGCCTCTATTACTGTTGTTATGGTGTGTTGGGTCACTTCATTGCTCACATCCAAACTTCATTGTTTGGATGTGAGCCACTCAGAATCTCTGAACCTAATCTCTGAACCAGGATTTATGATACACAGATAAATAGGATTAGATTAACTAGCCAATCCATGACAAGTTAACAAAATGTCTGTCTTTCACCTTTAACTTTTTTAAAGTGCCATCACTTCTAAAACTGTGCTGTGCATATAGTCTACAGTTTTTGCAAATTCAGTCCCATTAAAATCCAAAGTGGATTTATTTGTTGTTCCCAATTAGGAAAGCTAAGTCTCTAAGACTGGTCAAAAGTCAATAGACTCCAAGTTCCAGTTAAGTTTAGGAGGAAATACAGCATGCTTTTATAAACAAAAATATACTCTGTTGCTCACTTTAAATTAATCATCTTGTAATTCAATACAGACTATCTTTATAATAAATTAAGAACTTAACAGCGACTGTAATCTTTCTAAGTAGAGATATAACAGGATCAAGTATCTCAGTATTTATACTTCACTCTCTTAATTTCCAGTGAACCTTTCTTATTATAATATTGCATTCACTGATAAATCCAGAAGTCACTTGAGATTTCCTTATTGTTAGGGTGGTTATCATAACCCCAACAAACTTCTTTGAGTTCTTTGTGCTTTGTACTTCTATCCAAATGCCAAGATTGTTATTCATTTAATCTAACAACCTGCAGCAAAACAATTATTTAAATTAAATTAATACACACAGGCTGTTTCATGACATTCCTTCATTCCCTTCTCCATCAGTCCTTGTACTAATCAGAATTAGTAACAACATTAATATTTTTTTATATATCTTGATTCATTCCAGAAATCTGAAAGACTTTTAAAATCAATCCTTATCACATTTAATGGGTTCAGAATAATTATTCAGGGAACTATAGGATTTAAAGTACTTTCCAGATGCAGCAGGATGTTTGATTTCAGTGTTATAATTCCTAAATTTTGTAATCCATCTGTGTTTGGGATTTCTTTTAAATGCCAGTTATTCCATTCCCAGTTTGCAAAGATTCAATTATGGGGTTTTTTTTTCTGATTTTTTTATAAATGTTGGCAAAAATGCCTGAGGAATATGTGATTATCTGTAAGGAATTATACCCAACCCCAAACTATTTCTGAGGTAAACAAGGGAAGTTTCTTATTCCTTAGCTATGTACAACAATGAAACACAATAATATTTTTTTGCTTTACTGCTTCAGTGCCAGACAACAAATTGTAACATAAGTTTTTGTTAGTATTCAATTTCATTGATATGGTAAGTGTATGCCAAGATGGGGTTTGGCAAAGGTTTGTTGGGGATGGGGTGGGGGCAGAAGGGAAATCATTTGTTTTCTTCTTTTGTACTTAGGAATAAAATGATGCTGCAGTATCAGTCTTTTGACCACTGTAAGTGCACCTAGAATCCACTTACATTGTCAAATTCATGTAATAGGTATGTACTTCAAGAGAATATTATCCTCTAAAAATTTTACAAAATGCATTTTTGTAGTTTTCCTTGTTTTTTTTCTTGAATTTTACCTTGTATAGACAAGTTATACATAAGCAATTACAATGTTTATTGTTACAAACCTATTTCCAGATTTTTCTCTTTTTCACATTACTCCTTTATTTTTGGCAAGAAAATATAGTTAGTATAAACTTAGAAGATTTCAGTATGGGAGAAGGGTACCCAATTTTTTTTCTTACACATTCTCCAGAGAAATTTTTAAAGATAAAATCTTTAAATTGCAAGATTGGGGAATTTTATCTAGGCCACATTTCTCTTGAAAATATCCTTACAAATAATTTTAATTCTGATGCATAAGACATATTCATTTGATCTGGCTTTGGGCAGGAAACATATCCTGGAGGTTGCCTCCAATTAGTTTCACTCTTTCTGACATTGTCTAATTTAGATTAACACACATGCACAGATACTGATATTTTCCCTGCCTGTGGTTTTGACCCCTTCTTATTCATTTATTTGAAAAATTTGTCCCAAGGCAAAATGGGTATCAAGAAATACAAATCAAACATATGATGCAGCCATGACACTTCCACCCAGATTTTTACGGTTACATCAGCTATTAGTGTCTTTAAAATCTTTAGAGGGCCCCCTCTCAAAATAAGCATTTATTCCTTCTAGGCAATTGATTCAGATTCTGTTTAATTTTAAATGACTTTTATAGCAAAATTATTTCATAATGTCAGATTTCATTAGCATTTTATACTAACTTATATCTATATTTTACATCTAAAATATAGTATCTTCTTAAAATGGTGGCATGTAATCCCTAGGGAAACATGTCTAGATGAACTATTATACCTAAAAATGGCATCAAGCAGGACATAATTCAGATTAAGAGATTTTCTGGTCCCTCATTAGCTGAAACTTGAGTGTGATACAGTAGGGATATCTTGTGCTCATATAAGCTTGTAGAACAACCAAGACTGCAATCAAAGTTATGATTTGATGGTATTCATTCATTTTAAAGTGCATTTTAAAGAGCATTTTAAAGTGTACTTTATTTCAAACTGCTGTCTTCTGCTCATGCTGAAACAATCATAAAAGGGGGAAATGATTTTATAAGTTAAGAGCCTGGGTAAAATAGATAATTATAGCTAATTATGGACTAAAAAGCATAGTGTAGGTACCAGGTGAATTTCCCTCAGGAAAGACATAAAAGTATTATATGTCTTCTTCAGTGGTGAGTTGCTCCCAGTTAGGTCAGATTCTTGCGAACTGGTAGTAATGGCGGCAAGAGGCTCTGCCCATCTGTCCCGATGTCATCACGGATGATCTGCGCATGCACAGAAGCATGTACACTTCCATTGAGAACCAGTAGTAAAGGTAAGTGGAACCCACCCCTGGTCTTCTTCCCAGCAGCCATCTACCTTTCATCAAGTAGCAAAAGAACTTGGAGGACGTTTTCTAAGGAAAAGATTAGTGTACAGATAGATGGCAATTTATAAGGCACTTGGAATATAGGAAGCCTTGCTGTGGTTGGTAGCATTTTTGTAAAGAAGAGTAGACAGAGATTCCAAAAGGCAAGAGATGCCATGCTGATAGGCTCCTATTCAAAAGACTGAATGCTGTCATAAAATCAAATGGTGCTTCAAAAAGTATTAGTTTAACAGTGTGCACAATTATGCAACCATGTTATTGCAAGTATTTTATTGTTATTTTTGCCCCTAAAATATTCCAGTTTGTTTTTGAATTGAATTGTAGAGGTTATATGTTATATTATATGTGGAAAAAAAATTCTGAAGTGATTTATCTTAATCTGATATTTTATATCTCAAAAACCTGGCATTTTAACAGGGATGTATAGACTTTCTATATCTACTGTACATGGGCAAGAAATAATGGAAATTATTATGGTTAGTCATATAACCAACAAGATTTTAGATTGGATTTGGTCTTTTTGTCCACCTACCAAACCTTTCCCATTCTAGAATGGGCAGATATTAACCCAAAAATATCCACCATGGAAAATTATTTTAAAATAATATGGGTAGGATATGATATGATATGATATGATATATGATATGATGTGATGTGATTTGATGTGATGTGATGTGATATGATATGATATGATATGATATATGATATGATATAATATAATATATGATATGATACGATATGATGGGATATACTTATTTCATCAATGCTCCATATGGAAAATCTCTTAAATACACGGCTGCTATCATGTCATAAGGTACTATTTTATAACTATAGAATCAAGATTGATCAAAGATATCTTTGTGTGTGCCTCGTTATGCTCCAAAGAAGAATTAAAGTATGTCCATGTAAAATGTCCAGCCAGGTAAAGTTCAGGGAGATAAGTACACATAATGCATTTCTTAAATTCTAAAATCAACTGCATTCATTCCCAGTCTGTATCTCCTCAGTTGGAGATTGGAGTAAAATAGAAACTGCATTTGCCCAGATAAATCTAGTCACTTCATCTGAATTTTTTATTCAGCTTTTTTTTTTTAAAATGCTCCCCCTTTCCTATTTAAGGAGTGATCTGTTGTTCAAGCTTTATTTTTTTGCTTATGACTCATAGAGTTGAATATACATATGCCATGATTGAATTATAAGGTCTTTGCAGGGGTGAAATGCTCCCAGTTTGGACTGGTTCGACTGTACCCGTAGTGATGGCGGCCAGTGGTTCGAAGAACCCTTAGTAATGGCAGCATGAAGCTCCACCCACCCACCCAGTTGTCATTAGTTCCTGGTTTCAACCAGGAAGTGATGTGTTTTTTACTCTCTTTGCATGCGCATAAGAGTTTGCACATGTGCAGAGGGTCCATGTGTGCATGGGATTAGAAGAATTTGCAAACGTTGATGAATTCTTATCAAGATATGATCTAAAAAAAATTCTAAACCATGTTTATTGGTCAAATTAAATAAATAAGTATACTTATTATATGTCTGTTTACAATGTGCAAACATGTTCTATCTGCCTACCACATATGATTGAATACTTAAGGATTTAAATCATTTCTAGTCTCTGATTTTTTAAAATGAACAAATAAAATTCTCACCCAGCTCATATTATGCTACATTTTCACAGTGGATTTTCTTAGGTTTTAACAACTCTGAAAGGCTACACAATGCTAGTACGCCTGGAAATTATGTGAGGTATCAAGTAATTGACATTCTTGTTAATATGTAACAGCTCTTTCACTATTTTTTTTTTTTTTGCCAATGTCACATTTATAGCATTTGTTATTTGTAGTTTGCCTACTTTCATTTATTATAGCATTAATAAAAATGGAGAGAAAGTTCATGCAAATGCTATTTCTTACCAAAATTTATTTTTTTCAATATATGAATATTAGAAAGAGGCAATCTATTATTAGAAATCTACATTGAAAAAACTTGTCTTCCAGAATTTTTATTGATGAATTACCATTAAATAAAACAGAATAACAGTGATTTTGTCTTTTCTTTCTCTCTGTGTAGTATGTTTCTGGGTTGTGTATGTGTTTGTGTACACATTATGAGGAGTTCCCTTATCTTCACATCAGCAACCTCCATGCCCTCCTTTGGCCAGATCTCACTATACCAGTAGATTATTTTTTTAAAAAAAAATATTTATTTGTCAAGCATGTATAAGATAACAGATATAAGTATAAACATGATTATGAATACAGGAAATGGATACGAATAAATCCTACTGATATGAATAAATCCTACTGGGACCAGTAGGATAGGGATGGTAGGAACATTGATGCGCTTATGCACACCTCTTACTGACCTCCTAGGAATGGGGTGAGGTCAATAGTAGACACTCTAAGGTTAAAGTTTTAGGGGTTTGCGGATGAAACCACAGAGTCAGAGTCAACACATTCCAGGCATTGACCACTCTGTTGCTGAAGTCGTATTTTCTTCAGTCAAGTTTGGAGCAGTTTATCTTAAGTTTGTATCTATTGTGTGCTCATGTATCGTTGCGGTTGAAGCCAAAGTAGTCATTGACAGGTAGGACATTGTAGCAGATAATTTTGTGTACTACACTTAGGTCAGACCGAAGACAGTGTAGTTCTAAGTTGTCTAAGCCCAAAATTTCAAGCCTGGTGGTATAAGGTTGCAAGCAGGAGAGTGGAGGATTCTTCGTGTGAAATATTTCTGGACTCACTCAGTTGTATTAATATTTGATATGCAGTGTGGGTTCCAGATAGATGAACTGTATTCGAGAATTGGTCTAGCAAATATTTTGTATGCTCTAGTTAGCAGTACAATATTACCAAAGAAGAAACTACCAACATTAGGTTAACAACTCTTAATGCCTTTTTGGCAATGTTGTTACATTATTATCTGATGTAATAATAATAATCTAATGTTGTTACATTATTATCTGAAGACTGGGAGGTGTTAATGTTAATGGCATGGTTTTTGTTCTTCTCATTGAGCTGGGTTTTAGGACCTGTCTTACCTTTTGGTAGTACTTAAATATTGCTGTCTTCCTTGCCTTTTCATAGTTGCCATATGATTGTGGGATACCAAGATACTTGTAGTTGCTCTATATGTTTGCTATGCGGCCCTCTCATTACTGCCATCTGGCCATATTTCTCCAGGCTGAATGATATCCCAATATCCTCACTATAAATCTATACCGGGTGGATCACAAGTCAATATATCTTTCACTGTTACATTCAGCTTGATGACTTTGATATAGAAGAGTTGGATGATGGTGATTTCACTCTTGAATTTATTCTTGTATCCGGTCCTTGTGGTCATCTGACTGAGGAGGTTCAAACTTATGCAGAATAGCCATAGGGACAGTGCATCACTTTGGTATATACTGTACTTGATGGGCAAATTCAAAATCCTTTTGAATTCTTCAGAAAATATAGGCTATGTTCAGATTGGTCTGTGTAGATCTTGAGTCTTGGATCTCTATCTATGCTCAAGTACTGTTTTGAGCTGCAGGTATTGTTCCTAAGGCTCTTATGAGCTGTGCACATGTATTGTTTAAAATATGTTTTATATGTGCATATGTATTTTTTGATATATATGGTGTACGTGTGTTTTTATTCTATGATAATTCATTCAATTTAAAAAATCTGCAAGACAGGTTTTCTAAATTTTATATCTAATGATAATTTGCCTCTATATAATTTCTACTTTTTTAAAAAAAATGTAATTGAATTTTGGTGGTAAATACTGTTTGTTAGTTTGGGCATTGACTATTTATTCAAAACATGGCATGTTAAGCTTTTGGTAATAGGAGAAGGTCTCCTACCATTCCCTGTGTGAACAAATCAATATTCACCATATTCACCAACCAAATTACTTTGCTTGACCTTTTGAAATTTATTTATTTATTTATTTATTCGTATCCTACCTTGATCATTTTTACAAATAACTCAAGGTGGTAAATATATTTAACACACCCTCTTGTTACTTTCACCACAAAAACAACCCTGTGAGGTGGGTTGGGCTGAGACAGAATGATTGGCCCAAAGTTACCCAGATGTCTTTCATGTCTAGGTTAGGACTCGAACTCAAAATCTCCCATTTTCCAGCCTGGTTGCTTAACTCCTAGATCCAGCTGTCTGACCTGACCAGGTTCAGAGACCTTACCTTACGGTCAGACTTTATTTCACTATTGAACATTTTGGAATGTTTATCATGAAAAGAGGTACATAAATATTAATGTATTGATGGTGTTATGGCTTTTAGGGTTTATTTTTTCTTTTGATGGGGTTTAAGAGCTGCAAAATTTACTGAGTGTACAGAAAATATAGGTATAATGGACTTTGTGAAATGCCCTGAATGAGATCTAATAGATGAATTATTAATCTCAACATTAGTGCAATCCTGCCTAAGCACAACATTTTTGTAGCCTACCTTGAATTTTATGAGAATCATGACCTACCCCCACTGCAGTCAACAGTGTCAACACAAATGATTTGATTAAGCAATTAAAACAGGGTATGCACAAGTTTGATTTATAATAAACTATTTGATCAGTGGGTTTGATAATATTTGTAAGCAAACTCTGAAATGAGGAAAAAGTTGAACATTTCGGTTGCACATTTTTGTCCAGGTTTATATCATAGTTGTTTTATGACACTTTTAAGTGGAGTTGTTTTCTTTTAAAAAGTTACATGAAAATTCATACTTATTTTAGTGTTCATTTCCTATTTAGTGTACAGTTTCTATTTCCATAATGCTATTGGAATGCTATTTGTATGCTATATTTGCCAAGATAATTATTCTTATGTGGAGCTTACTCTGAGGTATGCATTTTGGCTATACTTTTGTGACAGGACAGCACTGCAAAACTCATATAAAATATTAATCTTAATGCATAACCAAGATTTCTTTGTTTTATTTTGTTTTGCTTGGGAAGTGCAGGTGTAATATTGAAACCATTCTTTAAAAAGTATGATCAAGATCTTACTTGGTAATGATAACAACAGCTCCCACAAATATCTACATATCCTTCTGTCAAGTGCATGCACAAATGGGTATAAAACAGTATTTCTTGCCCAAATCATATGCTTCACTTTAAATGAATAATTCCTACTGTATGAGAGTAAAATACATAAATTATTTAGTTAGCTTCTTCATATCTTTAGGCTCTGCATCCCATTCTTGTGAAACTGTGCTAGAATACATATGAATATCTATATTTCTGATATTGTAACTATGCTTCATTTATTCAGTAAGTTGCATATTCTTTATAAATAACAATAGTAATAGCACTTAGACTTATATACTGCTCTACAGTGCTTTACAGCCCTCTCTAAGTGGTTTACAGAGTCAGCATATTTCCCCCAACAATCTGGATCCTCATTTTACTGCCCTCAGAAGGATGGAAGATGAGTCAACCTTAAGCCTCTCCGAATCAATCTCCTGGAGTGAGCAGTGAGTTAGCTTGCAGTACTGCATCTAACCACTGCGCCACCACCGCTCTAGATAAATGCGCATCTTTTGAAATGAACTTCTGATGATGCAACATTGGTGACTAGGTCAAATAAAGAAGAAGGAGAATGCATACATCACTTTGGCATGTATTGGTCCATTATCAATGTTAACCAGTAGGAAACAAAAAACAAATAAGTATCTACACAACCACAAAGCAAAATGATGTTCCCGTCCTCATCCTCAAATGATAAAATTTAGCACACTATTCGTCTTCAGATTCTACTTCAACATCACTCCCATCTCTTGAATGAGCAGGAGAAAGTTGAAACATAGTGAAAATTCAGCATAATACTAGTTTCATGGACAATTTTTGTCATATGAAAAGGGTGCCAAAATGCTTGGGTTTATTTATTTTATATAATATAACCTTCCAACTAAAATGGCTAATAACTATAGGTACTGATACTCACCTATAAAGTCCTAGATGGCATCAGCCCAGGGTACTTGCAGAATCACCTTCTGCCTTCCTCCCATCGCCCTGTGCGCTCACATAGGGCTGCCCTCCTCAAGGTCCTGTCAGCTAGACAATGTCGGCTGGCGGTTCCCAGAGTGAGGGCATTCTCGGTGGGCACACCAACCCTCTGGAATGGGTTGCCCACTGGGCTTTGGACAGCCCCTGACCTCCAATCCTTCCGTCGTGACCTGAAGACGTGGCTATTCCAACAAATTGGCTGATTGATGGGTTTTTAAAAATATTTTAATCATTTAAATTGATTTTAAATTTGCTTTTAATTTGGAATTAATATCTGTCATTGTTGTTTTAAACAGTGTGAGCCGCCCCGAGTCCTTCGGGAGAAGGGCAGCATATACCATATATTCCGGCGTATAAGACGACTTTTTAACCCATTAAAATCTTCAGATAAGTGGGGGGTCGTCTTATA
>JANHFM010004944.1:81611-92975 GCA_032468115.1 Grayia smithii | reverse complement strand
GGGATTTGCTGAGCACATTAAGTTGTGCTCAAAGTTGTAAGCCGCCCTGAGTCTTCAGAGAAGGGCGGGGTATAAATAGCATTTTTTTAAAAAAATACACCAATTGTAGTGAGGCAAATAGCCTTGCAAGAGCTTGCTCATCTTGTCCCCTTCTAGTCATCTAATATAATATTACAATTAGATTTAAAGTAAAATGATTTTCTGTGCTCTGAAGATTGGAACTTCACTGGTCAACTGTAACTAACTTTGTAACTCCACTTGTCAAAAATACCTCTTTTCAGAACCAGAGGTTTAGAAAAAATATTCCTGCCTCCACAGGCTGTGGTTGCAGCTTATCCAGGAAATCTTGCTAAGACCTGAACTATCATGCGTTCAAATAAAACTTCAACTTCTGAGCAGACCGCAATGCTTACGGCTAAGAATAGGACGGAAACCACAGTGTTGTACAAATAAATACATGTTATCCTAAGACAGTAAGAGGAACATTCTGGAATACTTCATAATCAATTTCATTGTATATATGATGTACAATGACAATAAAGGCTATATACTATAGTACTACACTAAATTAATCAATGACCTGCTAAGGTCTGTTGGCATTACTTTGATTCTCCAAAATGTACTGATCAAAATCAAATTATTGCAGGCTTCTGTCTCTTTTTGTGATTTGATATGCTAGAAGTTTAAAAAAGCTGTTTTGTGAGATGGGCAGCTATATAAATTTGACAAATGAATAAATGTTTACTTGCTACTTATAGAATGCTTTTTTGATCTGCCTGTACACATGTACTAGCTAGAGTTCCATATTGCTCCCTCCTTGTTGACTTTCTGCAACTTGTTACTGACTTGGTTGTTCTCCCATATCTTGAACTAGGATGGTAGCTGAGGCTTTTCGCTTTTTGGTTCAATCAGCTGCATTCTTTCTTAGATATGTATGTTGGGTTCTTTTAAATGCCATTAAAATTTTAAACTATAAAACACCCAGAGTTGCTATGGAGCCAGGTAGCTTCAAAACTGAAATAATTAATTTCTCCAGTAATTAATAGTAGCATACAGAGACTAAGAAAGATGAACTCTTTTTGAATTTTGAAGGAGTTCCGAACAAGTAAATTTACACAAGCAACATTTCAAGTGAAATTATGACAAAATCCTTTCCTTGTAGACTTCGGTAATCGTATGTCCTGCTGTTTCCTGTTCACTTCCTTTTTGGTTTTCAGGACATCCGACAGCTCCTTATTCACCCTGCTGGCTTTTTTATGAGCTCTCTTTATCTTTCCTTTGGATCACAATAGCCTGAAGTTGTTCTTCTGATAACATCTTGTTCTATAGAGCAACTGTAGATTCATCCCTTTCATCCACTATTCCCATCTGTGTAGCTTCCTGAAATCTCAGGGTTTTTAAAAATTTCTTTTTGTCTTGATGTTCCTAGGCCCGCTTTCTTTCAGGAGTGTTGTGCTTCTCTGTGGGAAAAGAGTTCTTATATTTTACTGTAAAACTAGAACAATTGAGTGGCTCTCCCCCTCTCCTCCCCCCCACAAGTTTCCAGTGCAAAAATGTTGGCCTTTAAGTATATAACATCTTGGCACTGTGATTTCAATCCAAGAACTTTCACCTACTTCAAAGCATCCCTACTAAATATATACAGGTACAAAAAATGGAGGGATGCATTCTTGCCCTTTTTAAAACTACGAGTCTCATTGATTGCATCATAAAAGCCTACATTTTGATTGACTGATGCAGTTAGGACATTGTTATTTTTTTAGTCATATTTACTCATATAGCCATCTATGAGAGTACTATTGGACCACTCTCCCATTCAGTTTTCATGGGGTCTTTGAGCAAGATCCACTACTCTTCACTCTAGTCCCTCATCACCTCTATCAGCATTGGCAGCTTCCGCAGATTCTTGCTGAATTTTTAGCTGCAAGGATAAGAGCAATGTTCAAATAAAAAATACCTATCAGTAATTGATATGTCTCCTTTTATCAGTTTCCCTTCACAAAGGAGTGGAAAGTATGGCTGAGTAAGCAAGTGATGACATCATTACTATATGCCCGTTCTTTTTTTTTTCCAGAGCAGTAATGAGAATTGGGTCCTAAGTCCATACTCCACTATTATCCAGAAGGCAGGTAGACAACAACTGAGTAACTCATGGTTATTCTTGCTATAAGTTCTTATTGCTGTAAGTTCTTGCTTTCTGACATTTTTTGGCTAGACAGGCAGTCAAGCTACAGTGAAGAAAAAGAACAGCATTTCTTGTTAAGGAGTAATTCTGGACTGTGACTAAATAACCAACTGCTGGTAGCCCTAAAGAACATATACATTCTGTAAAAAATTCTTGGGACCCTTTTAGAAGATGCATTCCGATCAAAAAAGCTTTAATTGGGCCTATTATGCATGAACTAGTACAGTGTATGCAATGCCAGAATCATAGAATCATAGGGCTGGAAGAGACCTTGGAGATCTTCTATTCAACCCTCTGCCCTAGGCAGGAGTTCTTATTCCACCCTGGACAAATGGTTGAAAACCACCAGTGATGAAGTACTCACAACTCCAGGACTACTCACAACTCAAGGAAGCAAGCTGTTTCATTGACTATTATTCTCACCCTCAAATTTCTCCTTAATTCCAAGTTGGATCTCTCTCTGACTAGCTTCCACCCATTGCTTCTTGTCGGGTGTTTTGAATAAATCGACTCTTCCTTCCCTGTGACAGACCTTCAAGTATTGGAAGACAGCTCTTATGTCATGCCAAACCTTCAGTCGGTTAGGCTAAACATACCCATTTCCCTTAGCTATTCATCAGTTAGTTTAGATTCCAGATCCCTTATAATCTTTGTTGCTCTTCTCTGAACTCTTTCTAGGGCTTCAGCATATTTTTTGTATCCTGGTGACCAGAACTGCATACAGTATTCCAAGTGTGGCCTTGCTAGTACAGCATAGAGCAGTACTATCACTACTTGTGTTCTTTATGCTATTCTTCCTTTAATACAGTTTAGGATTGCATTGTTGGTTCATACTTAAGCAATGTTCCACCAAGACACCTAGATTCCTCTTACAAGTACTACTGTTGAGCAGGTAGTGTCCATTCTATACATATGTACAGTATTTGGTTTTTCCTGCCTAAGTGCAGGATCTTACTTTTCTTACCACTGAACTGCATCTTGTTGAATAGGGTCCAATGCTCAAGTCTGTCAAGGTCCTTTTGAATTTTGAGTCTATCTTCCAAAGTGTTGCAGTTCCCCCCAGCTTAATGACATATGCAAATATGATAAGCACCCATTCAGACCCCACATCTAGGTAATTTATGAATATGTTCAAGAGTACTGGGCCCAAGAAAGAATCTTGAGGTATCCCACTACATCTATGTAGATGTAGTTCTATTGGGTTGGTCAAATCCACAACACTATTGCACCTGAACTGGTTTTTTTCCATTATCCATGACAGTATTCAAGTAGCAACTGCTATCCTATTTGGCAATGATTTTTTTCTCCTATAGTCTAGGTTTCAGACATTTTATTAATGAGCTTTGGATATTTAAGGTACAGTAATTACAAATGCCATTTCCTAAATAGTAAGATTTAAAGAAATTAACATTATTAAACTATATCCTAGAATTTAGGACTCTAGGACCTAGACATTTAGAATTTATCCATTTACAAACAGGGTTGAATGTGCCTGGATTATTCAAAAAGTGTGATTATGCATTTTTGGAAGGAGGTGTATGTTCTTTTAACAGAAAGACAGGACAGTAAGATTCTGTCAGAGTTCAATTTGTTCTTTAAAAATAATTATTAATATTGGGCAGTATTAAGCTTCAGAGTTAATGACTATAGGCTAGACAGAATTCCTGACATTTTGCAGCTATGGTGGCTGGCATCTTCAGAAACAAGGTTGTCCACTATGCAGAACACAGACAACTAAATAAGGATTGATTGGGCTCCTGTATTTATAGCCAGGTATCTGACAATTTATTGGTCTTTAGTCAAGCTAGTTTCCAATTGGTGCAGCTTGGTGAGAGCTGGGCTCAGATTGGTTGTTGTACCTGCACCTGATTGAAGCTCAATCCGTGAAAGCTTCTACTAGAAAATTATTAATGTTCTTTTATGGAACCGAATATAGTTATTATTTTGTATAGAAGTGAGGCTAATTTTACACAAAGCTATAAACCCTCAAATATACTGCATCCATTGAACTGTTTAAGTCACCCAATTTTCTATTTCATTGCTCATTTCTTATTTTTTCCCCTCTTCTGAGAGAGTCCTGGTTCTTCTCTTCATGTGTTCTCTCATGCTGCTAATGCCTGGGATAACTTCTTTTGGTGTATTAAATCTTTATTATAAATAAATAAATAAATAAATAAATAAACAAACAAACAAACAAACAAACAAACAATAAAGTAGTAGTACTATTCCTGCATCCCCTTCATTTTCTCATCTAATCCATAGGTCATCACACTATGGCACCCCAGTGGTGGGATTCAAAATTCTTTACTACCGGTTCTGTGGGCATGGCTTGGTGGGCGTGGCAGGGGACGGTTACTGTAAAATCCCCATTTCATCCTGATCAGCTGTGACTCAAGAGGCAGAGAATACATGGGGGGGGGGGCAGTCAGAGGTGATATTTATCGGTTCTCCAAACTATTCAAAATTTACGCGGTTCTCCAGAACTTGCCAGAACCTGCTGAATACCACCTCTGTGCACCCTAAGTAGTACCTAGCATATATCCCCTTAATACAATCTGCAGTAGCAGCAAGTATCCTGTTTGTGAACTCAGTAAAAGTTTATTTTCCCAAAGGGCAAAAGTTAAGGGGGGGAGGGAGAAATGCTATGTTTATGAGTAATAAAACTATTTGTTGAAAGCTAGCTACATCTACTCAAAAATAGGTCCACTTTGCTTCTCACATTCCACTTTTCTAGAGATACATATGAATTGTCCGTCCTTTTGGAATTCTTCTTCGACACTTGATGGGCAAACTACATTATCTGTGCATTCACCAAGGTGAACAAATTCACCCAAAGGTGATTTTCTAAGGCTGCCGATTTGTTAAGTAACCGGAGGAGCCGAACCTTGCTCGCTCTGTAACACGTTAACCGATCGAGTAGTTTCTCCTCCTTGCCCTTCTCCAAATTGCTAAACTCAAGTTCTCAGAAAGTGCGGTTCTCCTCGCAGAGGCTTCCAAGTTTCTTTTCCCCACCCCTTTAATTTACGCTCCCCATGGATAGAGATTTCAATTAAGTAATTCTAGCAGGACCACCAGATTCCGTTAACAGCTTTGTTCCCTATGCCATCCGTCTGGTAAATTCGCAAGATCCATTTTTCTCGCCATGTACACGTATACATCCGAAATAGACTTTGTTTCTCTGTGCCATATATGTGGACACATACGTGTCATATAGGTAATACAATACATATGCATAATTTTGTATTTAGTCATGTTTATGTAGTCTATATTGGAGAGGGTGAACCTTTGGAGAGCTGTATGCAACGAAATTTATTTTTAATGTATGCCGATTCGTCTACATTCAAGGTGACAAAGTTATTCTAAGTCTAAGCTATTCCCCTTATTAATTATTGGCAACGGTGCTTTTTTAAAGAGGCAACTGGACTTTCTGGTGTTGTTTTTTTTGAAGACGTTTCGCTTTTCATCCAAGAAACTTCTTCAGCTCTGGCTGGATGGTGGGGAAAGAATTGGCAAGGAGCCTTCCGGGGCTGCTCTCAGTAAGGACTCCCTTGGGACCGTTGAAGACGGGGGAGGGGGAACGTGGCCTTTCAATTAGTAATGCACACGTGTTGTTTATTTAGGAAAAGGACCTCCGTGTTTGACGGACCTACTTCCCAGCTATGCCTCCACACACGGGGCTATTCTTTTCTCTTGTCCCTCAAGAGAGAGATAGACCGCGGCCAGCTTCGTCTTCCAGCTCTCAGGAGAAGACCCGAGCCTGCCGCCCGGTACCCTAAAACCAACCGCCCCTCCCCAAAAAACTGTAGTCTGTCGCTGAGGGAGGGAAGGGTAACCTCCCCTTCGCCTTCCAGGGCGAGACGAAGGCCCCGCCGCGCTGCATTGTGGTCCACGCCGTTGTATCTTGAAGCCGCAGAGGCTGTCGGGAACCACGGGAGGCGGCGGCCAAACTCCAAGCGACGGCCGAGGGCCCGGCTGGAAACAGGCACTCCTATCGCCTCCTGGAGCTTCTCAAGCCTTCCCCTGCAGCGCTCTCCCGGGCCCACTACGCCGCCGCCGCCGCCTCCGCCCGTCGTTGGGGACTCGGAAGAGCCTTTTGGGAGCATCTCCGAATTTAGCTACCTCGGATGGGGATGTGGAGGCAGGAGGCGGAGCTACCTGGGCAGAGAAGGCCAAAGTTGAGAGCGAGAAGCGGAGCGCAAAACTCCTCTCTGGCGCGGTGGGTCCCCTGAGGCCTCCGAAAAGCAGCCCTCGACCCAGGAAAGTCTTTGCGCTGCTTCCCGGTGAGGTGTGCGTGTGTGTGGAGGGGGGGGCTCCCGAAACTCCGAAGAGGTTCCCTCGGGGCTCTTCACCTCGGTCCTCGCAACTTTTTCTCCGCTTTCTGGTGCTCGTTTAATTCTTCCTGCCTCGTGAAGGTGGCGGTGCGGAGAGCTCCTGCCTCCCCGTGGAAGAACGGAAGGATAATGGTTGGCACCCACATCCCAAGGACGGTCTTTGGATCTTGGCTCTGCTTTTGAAGCTTTCCTTTCGCAGCAACATCCCACCCCAAAAAAGAGGAATTATAAATGCACGGGAGAAGACACGGAAACTTAAGAGGCGGAAGAGAGGAGTGTCTTCTAGTGCCTCCGTGAGAACTATAACAGCTTCAGCTACTTCTTTTTTGTTGTTGTTGAAGTAATTGCCTTTGTGACTTAAAGTAAGATTTCTACATCATGCACAATTTGCCGGTCCAAAGAGGTTGAGAAAACATTCGGTCTCCCCCCCCTCCCCCCCCCAAATAATTTATCGGCTTTGGGGGAAAAAAAAAGACTTATGGACCAGGCTTCGAATAAGGGAGCTTAGTATAACATAGGTTGTTTTAACCTTTTGCTTATTGCGGGGAAAACTAGATTAATTGATCCTCCCGTTGGCTTATCTTTTGTTAGGAAGATTACTTATTGCCTTGTGTGACTACCCAAAGTGGGGATTATTTAATGAATGAACATTGTAGTCAGGGTGGATGGCTGCTCTACCATTTCAAATGCTTTTGGAAATCGTTATGCAAACTTGCTGAAAAAAGCTGATATCGTTGGGAAAAATTGATCTCTCTTGACAAACCTCTTTTATCAAACAAGGTAAGTGGATCAGTTGAAGCTTGCACAGTAAACACTTTATGATTATGAGGTGTGACTAGGTTACTAGAATAAAATAACAAAGGAGTCCATTCTGAACATGGTAGGTCAGTGCTGGTTACATTGTTTAGCTTTAAATGATTAAACTCATTCTCATTTTATTATATAGCTTTTAAAATATGAGAACTCAAATTGGAATGGAGAAAATTGTTTAGCTCAATAATTACAAACTGTAAATGGTAAAAAACTTTGAAACAGATTTGGTGGTCTTTAATAAAGAGGAGCTGTTTCCCTTTTTTAATGACTCACTTCAGGAAACTTATTAAGGCTTTTTGTAATGCTGTACCAAAGAGTTTAAATTCTCATACATCTTAATTCAAGCTCTGAAAGTTATAGAATCACAGAAAAGCTTACCATAACTTATTAATAGCATCCAACATTTGCTTGGGATGGAAAGATTCAGGTTCAAAGCTATGTTAGTTCAGGGCTTAATGATTTATTCGTAATAATACTTCTTTTTTCTTTTGAACTTTTAAATACAGTATTTCCTAAGAAGTTTCTTCTTGTTAATTAATAGCATCCAGTTGCAAAAAGGCACCTATATGTTTCTGTATTGATATATTTCTTTAAAAGAAATTGTGTGACAGTCTCCCCTCCCCCCCAGCTCAGAGAAATGGAAGTAGGTAGTAAAAGTTTAAAAATTAATTAAAGCAATTATAAGAGTCTTCTAGATACCCCATTTTGTTCCAATGGACTATGATGGTTGAATAATAGTCACATGAAAAAAATTTGCTTTATTCCTGCTATGTCTTTTGCTGAATGCATTTTTTTCAAATTAATCTGTCTTCAATAATGCTACTGATGCATTTTCTGTGCTAGCAATTAATGCAAATTAGAATGTGTACTTACCCATAAACTTGCTGGAATCAGATAAAGGTCTACCCCACTATACTTTTCTTTAGCACCTACTAAGGTAAGTTAGAATTTTAAACAATTTTCCATGTCAAGTTAACTTCAGCATGGACAATTTATAGGGAAGTTTTATCAAGTTATAGGTTGCACACAGATGTCTGATACTGTAAATTTGTAATAAAATTGGGACAAGTTCAGATAAGTATAATTGGATGCTTGTAGCTAGATAACATTGTAGCATCTTAGTTTTGCTAATTAATTTGAATTGGTATTTTTATGGTTTCATAATTAATCTTAACATTAATTTCAAGATGATGTGTGAAGTGATGCCGACCATCAGTGAGGCAGAGATTCCCTCAGGGGGAGGTGGAAACCGTGGTTCAGGTTCCCCCCTTCAGTCGGATGCTGATTCCCATTTTGAGCAATTAATGGTATCCATGTTGGAAGAGCGTGATCGCCTCTTGGACACATTGCGAGAAACTCAAGAGACACTTGCATTGACCCAGGGTAAACTACATGAAGTTGGTCATGAGAGGGATTCTCTACAACGACAGCTTAATACTGCACTTCCTCAGGTATTTATTTAAATGAAAAAAAATTTAAATTTAAAAATGTTAAAATATTTTAAGTTTAAATTCTTTTCCCTAACAATTATTGGCAGGAAATAATAAACCACCAAGGAGATTGTGTTCTTCAACAATTAACTTAGAAAAATAAGTGTTCTAGAGAGATTAGTTGTTCTTTTAATGGGATTTCTAGAATGATGAAGCAAAATATTTAATATGAGTGACAGAGTTTGAAAGGTTGCATTATTGTCATTCATTACCCATACAATTTAAAAATTCTAGTTTTATTCTGAAGTTGTGGGCAACTAAATCAGAAGATATAAAGATATCTAATTATCATGTTTATAATGGTGGGTTATCTTACAGAGAATCTAACATTAAACCAAAGTTTGACAAGAACTGTAGCTTTTTAAAAACTAGAGTAGAATGACAATTCTGGCTAAAAAAATAATAATATTGTAAGCTTAGTCATTGACTAAGATAAGTGGCCATAGGAATTGAACAAATAAATTATAAAATTGTTGTGCAGATGAGCATATTTGTGTGAGCTCATCTGCAATAACAACTTTGCTTGTAAACGGTATGTTTGTATGTATATATGTATATTTATACATGCATAATATTTGAATATTATTTACAAAGTCCAAATCTCTGTGCTTCCTATTGATAATTACTGGATATCATTAAATAAATTGTAACTTATTTTTTTCTCTGTTTCACTACATTAGATGAAATGTGAATGATTGGAAGTCCCTTATGTGACATGTTGTAAAGATTCCAGACTTTTTTAATGGGTTTTTTTTGGTAATTGTATTAAACATTACAATAAGAACTAATACAAACTAAAAAAATAGAAAGTGCAGAAAAGTAAGAAGAAAAGAATATAGTAAAAGAAATATATAAATAAATGATTTCTCCCTTCATAATATCTATAAACAATTTTAGTAATTCATCACTTTCTCTTAAAATACAATAGCTGATCTTTTCCCTCCATATTTTATCTCTTATCTATAAATAAATCTTTAAAGCTTAATTGTTTAGTTCTAGTTAGTTAACAAGTCCATTAAGGGTCCTTAGATAACTGTGAATCAGTTTTAACCTTCATCAAATAAACCAATTTGTTAATTTAAATATTTTTAAATTATCTGTTTATCATTCTATAAGCTGCCCAGAGTTGCTTCAACAGTGAGATGGGTGGCATTTAAATTTAAGAAAAAAATTATAATCCTTTCTTTTCCCAATGTTGATTTTGATTTTAATTAATTAAGGCATCAACTGGTTTTATTTGTATATCCGGCGTAGCATCTTTTTCCATATCATTCTTCTAGCCTCTCATTTTAAAATTCATTTTCAAATCAGGAATATCTTGTCTGGTAAAACTTGTTCTTCAGCCGTAACATCTTTTAAACATAGTCCATCTATAATGACAGACACTATTAAAATTAAATTCTGGGTCCATTCTTCACAAATATCTTTAAATGTACCTACTTAATGTATTTTGCTCCATTCTATTGCATTAGTGAAATTTAAGTGTTTATCTTCTTTAATTGTAATCTTTAGTTTCTTCTAGTTCTCTCTGGTAGTCAAAATCCTTTCCTCTCTTCTTTTTAAAGAATTCAAAACAACACCATTTTCTCACAGGAAGAATTTTTATAGTTATTTTCAAAATCTTACTTTGAATCCTATCTGGACCTTAATCCTTTTGTAACTTTCCAAAATCAACATTCTAATCATCCATTTGCTGTTTATTCCAAAGGGGAAAAAAATGAGATCCTTGCATTTAAAACTTTTGCTAAAAATTGAAGAAAACTCACCCAGTGCTCTAAAACTTGTCACTGCAAAGATTCCTAATACTTGAAAGCAGTTAAAGCTATTTCCAAAAGTGATTAAGAAATGAGGCTTGGCAAACCTTAGATTCATATATGCTGCATTATGGCTGTGAGCTGCTTGAAATCCTCTGCTCCCAAGCCCCTCAACTTACAAGTTGACCACAAAAACCTCAGTTTCTGCAGTCTGTTCATGAGAAACAGCTGTCTGGAGAACAAGTGGTTGTGATCTCTGCTTTTTCTGGAGAGACTTTTGCTATCTAGCCACTGATATATATTGCAATTCTGTCCCAGCTCCTTCAGGGATTTCTAGTTCACTACAAATCCTCACCAGAAGTCACCCCAAGATTTTTTTGAAAAAAAACTTTAATTGAAAGTTGGTGCCTGTGTTTTTTTTTTTGACTCTGGGTATTGTCTGTTAAAAAAAAACCTAAGATCTAAACATAACCTTTGTGTTTCTTGGTGGTTTTGGAAGAAATTTGCAGACAAAAGTATTTCTTCTGAGATTAGTATTAGATGAAGTTCAGACCTTAGATAAATAGATTTAGGATATCTTGTACTTAAGCGTTCCACCCGCCCCCCCCTTCCAAAGAACATGTTTATATTCCTTTGTTTTGTTTTAATGCCAACTACTAGGAAAATGAAGGAATTTGTTTACCCTTCATTCTTTCTGGATTTTTGTTTTGTAAGAAAATACATACCGTATATTCCGGCGTATAAGACGACTGGGCGTATAAGACGACCCCCAACTTTTCCAGTTAAAATAA